>BLFK01000715.1:110796-113296 GCA_014634185.1 Astreopora myriophthalma
ACCAGGTGTAGTATAATAATGACAAGGATCTAATTGGAAAGTTTTGTCACATATTTTCCTGTGATTTTCAAATATGTCACCTAATTGAAGAATGTCCGTTTTGAGATAAAGATCGTGGTAATCTTTGATTGATTTACAGTTGAATTCTTTCCATACTTTTTTTGCGTGTGAATAATCTTCATCAGATATGTTTTCATCACTGAGTTTTGAGTAAAATTCTTTCTTTGCTGGAAGATTATTTTAGTTAAGTTTATCATAAGAATCAAACCAATCATATGGGAAAACCCCTTTCCTTAAAAGTAAATCACTGTTATCCCCTTTATAAAAGTGCTTTAAAATGTTGACATTATCTTTGCCACTTTTAAAATATTCTCAGATAATTTACTTAATGAGCATGGCATGAACTTTAATGAATCAAGAAATCTTAATTCAATGATTGTTTTTTAAAAACCATTTTTATCAATGAAAGTATCAACTACTTCATCCATTGAAAAAGATATATAACTTTCTTCATTATTAGGAATGCATTTTAATTTACCTTTTAATTCCTTTATTATGATATGGGTATCATATTTTGCTGAATTATGAAAAAATATAGGGATGATTTTTGGTATTTTATACTGCAAGTTACTCTGATTATGGGCAGCACCTCTGTATTTACCAGTTATATGACAATGATCCAATACTTTATCATTATCAAATTATTTTCACAAATATGGCAAATTGTAGAATTTTTGTATTCTTTTTTAAAATTGAAATACTACGAAAATCACCGAACTGTGAAATGGGCCCAAATTTTCTTATCACTGCTCCGCCCACTTTCTTCTACTGCCCCGCCCACTTTTATTGATGAATTCCATTACCGTTACCACGCTCATGAATTGTTCCCGTCACAGTGGATTTCCATTGTGGGGATGGCGATGACAAAGTGCGGAGTCGTTTATGTGAAGCAGTTTCTTGTGGAGTTTGAGCTAGCTCGCATATCTTTAGTTCAATCACCTTGAGGTTTTCTCTTGCGGAGTCTTTCGCAATTTCTATCATGTCGATAAATGAATCCAAGTTATCTGCGGGGAGCTCGATCCAGTCATTGTTGTCTGCATATTTTAAGCTCACTTCCTTGCCGCAAAGGCCAGTAAATCTTGTCAAGATACGATCTAGCAAGGACTCCATGCATAACGTTTTAACTTCCTCTCATGACAAAAAAGCTTTACACATTTTTCTTTTGGACCTCTGACCTTAAATTCATATCTATCCATCTTTTTCAAGCTAAAGTGGAGCTGACTTTAACCGGCCACGATCGACGCGAGTTCAGTTTCGTACAGAACAAACAGCTGTTCACGTGGGGCGCGAGAATTCTTGGAATTCATCGATAAAAGTGGGCGGGGTAGTGATAAGAAAATTTGGGCCCATTTCACAGTGCGGTGATTTTCGTAGTAAATTGTCATAAATTTCTTTAATTGATGTTGTTTGATTTATTGTTTCATAATCAGTTTGAAAATATGGTTCACTTATTTCAATCATGTCATTTTTTTCAAGAATAAACTAACAATTTAAAATAAACTTTCATTTTATTTGATTGATTTTTCTTTTTCATCAATTGTTCTTAACACTCTTTGTCCATTAGCTTTAAGAAAATGATCTAAATCATAACCTTCTATGCCATTTATTCTGATTGTTTTATAATATCCTTTTTTTGTTGATTGATGCATATAAGGTTTGAAATTTTTTAATTCCTTTTGCTCTCATTGGTCAATAGGTGTGCTTAGATGAGAGTATGTAACGAATTTTGATTGGTTGTGTTGTCAAACGCGTGTTTTGATTGGCTGGTAGGAAATATGAGCGTTGATAAAACCTGTTTCAATCAAGAAGTAAAACAAACAGCATTTTCCTTAATTTGTTGAATTATTTTCGAGAAATATTTTATAAAAGCAATAGAGGACTTTTTTCCGTGTTTACATAGCCTCATGTAAACACTCGAGGGGTCGGGAGAATTCCAATTCAGTTATGCAAACCCTCGACTGCGTCTCGGGTTTGCATAACAGTCTCGAATTCTCCCAACCCCTCCTCGTGTTTACATGAGGCTATATACCAATAATAACCAAAAGTACCCTATGTAACTCAGACTAACAAAATTGGTAAATTTACACAAAAAAGTTAAGAATGTCATTATATCAAGACACCCTATTTTTACCACCAACACGCTCCAAATCAATTTTCTTTTGTGTTTTCTTAACACTGACTTTTTTGAATTACTAAATTAAGCTTCGTTGACATAGCCACTTTTCAAACTCAAAATCGCCACTTTTAAGGATTTTTTAAGACTTCTTAAAATCGGCACTTTTAAGACGCCTTTAAATCGCCACTTTTAAGACTTCTTAAAATCGCTACTTTTAAGACGCCTTAAAATCGCCCCTTTTAAGACATCTTAAAATCGCCACTTTTAAGACTCCTTAAAATTGCCACTTTTAAGAGTCCGTACATGTAAATTCGCCACTTTTTA
>BLFK01000715.1:126042-141543 GCA_014634185.1 Astreopora myriophthalma
GGCTCCCCTAAATTGTAAAACAATTTACTTAATCAACGATGAAAGGAAAAACAAGGAGAGCAAAAATCACTAATCAGGTTAATCAAATGTTCGAAAGTCAAAGTTCATAACATAACATAACATAACTTTATTATTTATATAGCGCAAAATACATAGGTATGTGATCTAATGCGCTGTACATTACAATGCTTATAATGTTACAATAAAATGAATGAATAATATATATATGTATATATGCATATAAAATCTATGTTAAAAATACTATAGGTTAAAAACTAAAAGCTAATTTTAAAAAATAAGTTTTTAGCCATGCCATAAACGTTTTCAGACTGTCTAAAGCTCTCAACTCATCTGGGAGGGCATTCCACAGGGTCGGGGCAGCTGCAAAGAACGCCGTCTCCTGTTGTTTTCTTGGTCTTGTTGGGTAGACCGAGCAGTAAGTGTTTTGTATTTGATCTCAGGTTATAATTTGACTGTGGCTTAGGTCTAATTAACTGATGAATATATGTGGGAGCACTACCATTTAGGGCTGTGAATGTGTACACAACCAATTTAAACATTATACGGTATTTAACTGGTAGCCAATGCAAGTCTTTCATAACAGGAGAAATGTTACTTTAAGTGGTTATATCTTAAGTCGAATAAGTTATGTAGATCTTGTAGTGTAGTGCAGTACGTAGTGTTTGTTTGTAATTAAGGTATTTGTTGTAAATTCGGTCATGTTTTGTACGCATCCATACGTACTATACTTGTAAAAGGAAAAACAAATAAAATACAAAAACAAAAACAAAAACAGGAGAAATGTGATCAAAACGCGTGGTATTGGAGATGAGCCTTGCGGCAGAGTTTTGAACCCGTTGAAACTTGTTAATATAAATGGCCTGTAAGCCGTACAGCAGACTATTACAGTAGTCTCGGCGTCCAATTACTAGTGCCAAGATTAGTGTTTGTGCACTCTTGTATGAGAGGTACTTTTTGATGCATCTAATTTTATATAGTGAACAAGAGGATAGAGTACATGTTTTCGTAATGTGGACGTTAAAATTCAGCTGTGAGTCAAACCAAACTCCGAGATTTCGCGCCTTGTCTACAGTGGCAACACTAGTATCACCAACAGTCAGAGTAGTTAGGTTGACTTTGCTAAGTTGTTGGCGGGTTCTGATTAACATGACGTCAGTTTCGTTCTCATTAAGTTTCAGTTTGTCAGCGTGCATCCATGCCCTTATAGTGCGAATACATTGTTCCACAGCATGTACTGCCTCTGCTTGACTAAGAAAGTTGTCTGGGTTGAAGGAAAGGTAAAGCTGAGTACTGTTAGCAAATGCGTGGGCATTAGGCAGGTACAACTTGATGACCTCAAACAGCTTGCTGGCATAGGCACTGAAGAGTAGGGGCCCGAGACACGAACCCTGAGGAACACGAAATGGCAATGGATAACAGTCTGATCTCTCTCCATTTACTGACACACGTTGGCTACGTCCAGACAGATACAATGCGAACCTTGCGAGAGCAGCGTCCGTGATGCCAAATGAGGTCTTGAGTCGGCCTAACAGTATGGCATGGTCGACAGTGTCAAATGCTGCACTTAGATCGAGCAACACAAGAATTGACATGTGTTGCTTATTCATGTTGGACAAAATGTCATTTACAACTCGCAGTAGTGCTGTTTCCGTGCTGTGCCCTTTCCTATAGGCAGACTGTAGCACAGGAAACAGATCATTGTCAGTCATATGACTATACACTTGGTCGAAGACAGCCCTCTCGGTAATTTTTTAGACGAACTGAAGGTTGCTAATAGGTCGTAAGTTTTTATGGGTTATGTCCTTAGCACCTTTTTTCAGTAGCAGGTTGACAATCGCTTGTTTCCATTCAGTGGAAAAGTACGTAGTAGTTAGTGAGGTAGTGACTAACTTTGTAAAACATCAAGCAAGTCGCACACCAATGTGGTTGGCAGAGGATCAAGCACGCATGACTTTTTCGCTGATTTCTGAATAAGATCATAGATATTTTGTTCACTCAGATTCCGGAAGGAACGCAGTGTTACATTTGCGTCCACCACAGCTTTATCAGGAGGTACGAGATTGCGATCAGATTGACTGATAGGTGTAGCGTCAATTTCATTGCGAATGTTCTCCACCTTACTGACAAAATACCTGCCGATATCGTTCACGATTATGGCCTTGTCCAGGTGTTCGGCAAACAAAGGTTCATCCTTAATGCCCAGAAGCTTTTTCGTGGCATTAAACAACTTCCTTTGGTCAGCACTGTTTTTAGTCATAAACTCAGAGTAAAAGTCCCTGTCGCGTTCTCGACACGAGTCCTTCGGGCGAAGTATTGGCCGGAGTTCAACCGGAGTTCGTGTACAACCACACACAAGATTCACAATTCCACAAATTTATTTACGAGGATTCTTGGTGTCTTGCATGCGGTGAAAACTAAAAATCACAATGATTGGTGTTACTAAGAGAAATAGCTACGAAGCGGACTAAACAGAGAGCCTAACGAACAATAGAAAACAAACACAAAGAAACTTACGTTATAATTCCTGACTCCGAATGAATGGAACAAACGTAAAACGTAAACTTGAAGATTCTCCTAGATTTTGCATGTAGATCGGAATAGCTCCTATAATTCGAGACGTCTCTGAAACCTGAACCTAAATTTGCTAAACGGAAAATACGAAATACTTCACCGCGAACGTAACGCAATATTTGATCAAATGAATGTTCGTCACAGTCCCGTTTAGCCTTATTCATCAAGTAGGTCGCATGGTTTCTCTTTGACTTGAAATCAAGCAGATCATCGGCAGCCTTTGTCTTTCTCCATTTGCGTTCTGCTTTCTTACGCTCTCTCTTAGCTTGGTCGATAGTTTCATTGTACCAGGGTGCGACAGGTCTAGTAACTCTTCTGTGTGTTTTTAGTGGCATGTGTCGATCAAGCAATGCTGATAAGGTGGCAGTGTATTCACGCGCATACACATCCAGGTCATCAGCAGTGGCAAACTGTTTGTTATCACACAGTGAGCAGGCTTGAATATCACTATGAAAGCTGTCTAGGTTTATGGATTTGATTTTTCTGTAGGTGGTGGTTTTCACGGAGAGACCTGGTCGAGGCAGTCCTAGCCTGGTGAGCACGGCTGCGTGGTCAGATATAAAAAGGTCATCCGTTGGCTCATCATCTACAAGTGATTCCGACTTGCGTGTAATAGATATGTAATAGATCAAGTGTGTGGCCGTCACGGTGTGTCGGTTGCTTAACATGTTGGAGACCAAAACAGTCTAAGAGGTCAAGGAATTTCTGAGTATCTGGGTTGCTACAATCATCCACATGGATATTAAAATCACCAGTTATTAATAATCATTCCTTGCAAAGCAGCAATGATTCAAGATAATCTGGGAATTCAGTGAAGAAGACATTTGAAGAAGTTAGTGGTAAAACATGCTAAGTGACGATTTTGGTGTTTTTTTTTTTGCTCAAAACTCGCCCAAATTTGGCACGTATACTTCTTTTCATTTAAAAAACCTTGCCCTTATATATTTTTTCCTAGTTTGCGCTTTGTTTCCGTGAATTATTGTATGCAGAAATCACCGTTTTTCTTGGCGGTGTCTATTCAAAGTCGTTTGTTGTTCGAGAAACAAAAGGGGCTTTGTTTGTAGACGTAATCGAACAAAGAAATCAACCATACGGAACATGGCTTTGGTGTACTCAAACAAAGAAAACCAAATTTAAATAATTTTAATTTCCACTCACTTCATATGTGATGTCTCAATCGTCAAGCGACAGGCTGAACTGTGCAATTACACCAACACACGAAGACTAGGCGGCCCGATCTCGATCATTTCTCTTGTTGCTGGGAAGCAACATATCACTAACTTTTCTTCCTTTTATTCTTTTATGCGGGGATGCTTTCTTTCCTTTTTTCGTGACTGCGTCTGGTGCGATCTGATCATAACGTTGAGCAACGCGTTAGTGCAAGCGTAGGCATATTTTGCAAAAGGCTCCTCGCCGCCATCTTGGTTTTTTTGCGAGAAGAAAGGAGAGTGGGAGCCAGTGTAAAATATACCAAGGGGGTGGTTGTGTGGTTAAATATCGGGACAATACACGGGCTACGTCGCAATAGCACAATCGTTATGCCGCAGTCTCACAATGTGGAATTACCGCGCTAACACGTAGGTTCAAGGTCGTTGCAACTGCATCGTTGTTCTTTCAGTCGGAAATAAACACATTACTTACTTTTTTTTCCGTATTATTTTACATGAGGACACGTTTGAACCAAGCCTACCTATCGCGTGATATGCCGTAGGCACTCCACGTACTTTCGAATCTATGCGCAAAGCGGCTAGAAAAATGAAAACAAAACATCTTTACGTATTCGTCGCCGCAATAAGCAAATTTGATTGTCGTTAGGTCTTAGACATGAAATGGTGTGTTATTCGTACGTTATTTAGAGACAACGTCAGATTCATTTCACAAAGGAATATTGATGGCACGTAGCAGCTGAACGTAATCAAGGGTAAACGTATAAGACGCTTCGAACATGTGCGCTGTAAGCTTAAGTCAAATAATAGCTGGAAATGTAAGAAACTAGTTTTAAACCCGGTCATGTTCGAGATCTGCTCCTGATACACGACCTCCAGTGAAATTGTTTGAACATTCCACACAAAAATAGAGGAGAATGGTCGTTTTAAGGAGGTTCTTCCTTCAACGACTGGAAAACGCTTCTATCCGCTTTTCATTGTGTTTGTGCGTGCCAAAATGGCTTGTATTATAAGCCAGAATTAGTTTGTGAGAAAAATGATCGAGAGTAGGCTGTGTATCGCTCATCTTCAAAAGAAAGAAAAACTGCGCTGACTTACAGATGCGAGGTATTCTCACCCCATGTGGTCTTATAAGAACTGCGACACTAAACCTGCAGCCTTATTCTGTAAGCTCCCACTGTGCTGCCGTAGTCTGTAACTAATTACGTATTTACATGAGATTGCGTGCAACCCAGTCCCCTTGTGGGATCACCATGTAGTTGGTGAGGTTTCCAGCGAAGGCTAAGTTATATTTATTTTCTTCACAGTTTGCATGAACATGCTTTTGTCGTTGCTGTTCAAAATAAATGAGCTGTTGTATGAACGTATAAAGAAAGGACATCGCGAGCGATTACGGGGCACGTTCTCTACCAAATGGGCTATCAAGTAGACTATGAGCTGGTCATTTGCTAGACCAAGTTATATCCCGACTTCTTGTGAAACTATTTGAACATTCATCCATTCATTTCTTGTTTCAACATTTCCTCTGAGAAGAGAACGGTCGTTTTGTCGAGCCAAATTTAAAGCCGCTATTTTGGAGGCAATTTGTCGTGGAAGACAGACTTTTTCCACATTCAGATCTCCGAGTTCTCATTATAGTCTCCAAAGGAATAGAGTGATTTTTATTGTTACGCAACACTACCGCATGTGCGACTCTCAGTATATATAGTATATATAGAGCATACTAATGAGTATATAGAGCATACTAATGAATTACAAGGAGTTCGCCGGGTACGGCTTGCCATCATCTCTCATGACTTCAAACATGATTCTTGTAGGCCAGTAATTTACCTCTTCCACATATTTATCTCCAAAGGTTTCAATTTGTGTTTCGGTATTCAGCCCAGGCTCGGTGGATGTTTACGGACCACGTGGTACTCCATCAAGTTTTCTTTGGAATTGTCTCTTTTTCTTTGCTCAATTTCCTTCACTGTGGTAGGCTTTTGGAAATGTGCACTTTTATCGAATTCATCCCCAAGCACTCGGATATGTCTACGCTCTCAAAAGCAAGTAACTCTTGAGTGGCAAGGACGGCCTCAAGTTCCTTGAGCTCTGTATACTGGCTCATAGCTGGAGCAAATGTGCCATCAAAACAACAAAGCCTAAAGAAAGCTCCAAAGAAAGAAGAGCATTGTTATTCAGATTGTTATTCTCGCATTAGATAGAAGTGCTTCTATCTATGCTTGGGGCGCTATATCCCATAGAACACTCGCGTTCATTGTCTAACCCTTACATAATGTCATCCAAACACATAGTTAACTTAGCTTTGACTTCTTCGCCCGGAAACATACGTTGAATTGTTTTTTGTTTGTGTTTTGTTTTTGCATGATTTGGCCCTTTACATGGTTGTTGATCCCTGCCCTAGGCAAATGTTTCACTCCAAAATCGACTACTAATGTTATGGCGAACTCTTCCCATGTCGCTTCTAATTTTGCGGCAATTTACATAATTTTGATTACAAAGACTTGTGTGAAACCTTCAAAATACGTGTACGGTCCTTGTAGCCTGAATCTGTTCTTTATACTTCATGAATAAACTCTGAATTCAGATGCCTTTTAGAATACAATTTCGCTGTCAAAGTACTGCGTCCGTAGCGGAGTTACAGGGGTTCAAAATGGGCCAAAGCCCCATGCATTCACTGCAATTTCTAGCTGTTTGCCCACCCCCCCCCCCAAGTAATAGCAATATGGCGTTGTTACCCGTAAAAAGGTCTATTTAATCAACAAACTGGCAACTAACAATAAGAATAATAATATATTTACAAGTTAAATTTTCATAATGTACAAAATCTCAGTGCCAGAGGAGCTACATGTCGTTGTCAGATTCCTCATCAGACGAGTCTCCTAAGGCAAAAAGTCGAAAATAGAATCTGCGATGATCGTGCGGAACAAATTCCGATGCAATTTTTTCAAAATCTCCTTTTTCCCCCTTCTTGATAGGCAGCTTCCCGTCATATAATTTTCTTGGAATCGTTTCTTCTTCTCCACAGTCCCGTCTTGGCTTCATGATTTTCACTTTCTTTCACGGTTCGTTCCTTTTTAAATCATACCTCACCCAGACCTCATCTGGGTGACGCACGATTTCCATCTCTCCATCTTCCTTCTCCTCCTCTCCCCAGCCAAAGTTCATCCAGTAAACATCTCTAATTGGACCCTGTCTCCATTCTTGTCACTTGGGGCAGGCCTGTATCTGCTACTTGCGAAACCCTTCCAGTCCAAAAAGTCCTCCTGCATCATTTTGGGCATTTGGAATGACGTTCATAGGATGGATTCTTTGACTATGGTAACTCAGTGTGTTGGCAGATAGACCGTTGCAGTTTTTTTGCGACGTTCTATCTGGGCAAAATCTCCATCATTTTCCAAGGAAGTGTGCACTAAGATAAAGATTACAAAAGGTTTTTGACTTAATTTACACTTAACCTTATTCAACCAGTAGTTAACATGTTTCCAGTAGGGACGCTCGATATATCAAGATTCACACCAAGGTAACGAAAATGTGAAATTAAACCATTAACCCTGGGAAGTGCAAGCCAACTCAAACCGGTCAGTTTTGAACGCGAGTAGTAGCAGCCAATTAAATGAAACACTTAAAACACTCAAAGAAAGCAGTCTTCTCGTCGAACTCAAAATTTTGCGACTTAAGTGTTCAACAAATTCACTTTCAAAATTTCGAGAAACAAGAGAAGTGATTTTTTGATCAGAGTAGCTCTTAAAATCCACCTGGGGTTAGCTCATTGACAAATTTTAACCAACCTCGCTCAAGAAACTTGTGGTCAATCCTGTCAATCCTTTCGTAGATCCCCTTCCTACACATTTCATTGAAAAATCCTATTACTGTAATATTTTTGTTTTGTCCGGCACACCCATCGGAGTAACTCAAAAGTGACCTACAAAGAAGAAATGATACTGATTGGTTTACTCTACTAGTCACAAGATTAACCAGAAAGTCTCGTTTCCACTGCACCTAGCCAGCTGCTCGAGTTTAAACAGAGTGAAATGAGACTGCTGCATAGCAAGGACTGAAATTAATTCTCTGCGCTACCCTACTGTAAGTCTCAGTTTAGGAAGTTGTCATTGTCCGATCATGTTCAAAACATGTTCTTAAAATCGGGGCCGATCTTCGTCTCAACTTCGTTTTCAGCAAAAAGAGTGTACCATAGTAAAGACTCACCTTACTCCTGTTTTATATTCGTTGAAGAATTTAAAAAGGCACAAGGCCACTTCGGAGGATCCGCGCTTGGCCGTTGTTTCGTCCCACAGAAACATGTATCCTTGCTCATTTACACAATCGTGGACGCCAAAATTGTAAGTCCACAGTTGATGTAAATAAAAAAAGTCGTTATGGTGTAAATGCATAGTTGGTAGATTTTGCTGAAAATCAAACGTAACCATGTCGACAGCGTCTTTGGAGCAACTGTCGTGGCCAAGGATGCGAGTCTTCCCTCTCCAGCTTTTTTTCGCTCTATCCTTATCCTCCTGCTTGCTCTCGTACCCCCTATCGCCCTTTTTGTGTTGCCAACACCTCTCTTCCAGAAGGCGATCCATGTCGGCGTTAGACACACAGGACCGCAGTGCCACATCCAGGGCGTCACATCTTGCGCACGTGTCTGTTCGTGGCAAGCCAAAACTTAAATTCAATTCGTTGTTGAAGATTTCCCTGTAAGTATACAGGGAAATCTTTGGTTTCTTTTGGTTTGGGGTTTTCACTTGGGTTCTCTCGTTTTGACCTAAAAGGAAGAAAAAGAATGCACTTAATAAGGGAAATAAAGTTGGGACGCCTCAAAATTTCAAGCCCAGCTTTCAGTCTACTAATTTGACAAGTGAAAATGATACGGGAAATAGATACGCAACTCGTACGTCGTGATGTACAAAATAGTTCACTTGTCACTTTCGTTTTTCTAATCAAACACACTAGCATGTAGGCTCTCTTACTAAGAAAGTGCAAGGGATTTGTCGGTTATTCCACTGTATAGTTACCTTAAAATTTCGTTGTTCCTTTCATGAACTTCCATTTCATACTTTTCTAAGTACAATACATTCTGTTGACTGATAGGTCTTCAGAGAGATCTTCTGTTTGGATTCTTCGCCCGTGAATAGTGCGATGTTTGCCTCGGAAATATGTCGATGTGTGCTCTGACCTACACAATATGGAGAGAAATATTAAGAGGTACATCAACAACGCATTTTACGTGTGGTGGTGGCCACCCGACACAGACCTTGCACGTCTAATGCAATGCCTGGGGTAGCAACATCGTGGGACGGCAAGTGACGGACCTGTTGCGCGAAGTCCAGTGCAAGCGCCAAGGCAGAGGCACGGTGTACTTCGAACCGTTGCATGTGCAGTACCATCCCGTGCACAACGACGTCATGGAAGTGCTGGAAACGCAAGTGTCCGAGACGGATGGCACATTTGTCCGGTTCAGGCAAGGCTGCTCCCTGTTGACCTTGCACTTCTGCCGCGATGTATAAAGGGCACTGGGGACGGGCAGGCACGACCAAGACCATGGACGTGTTTTACGTGACATTGCCCAGTGACGCCAACGACGATGGGCCAACAGTTGTTCTTTCTTGTGCTGGGCCAGCGGACAAGCTTCCAGCATCACCTGGCAGGGGGTTGTTCGGCGTCGTGTCAGACGTCGATGGGCACTGGCGTCCCAATTTCATTCTCGATCCCAGACCTGCCATTCCTCGTAACGCTCGGGGTCGTCCTCTCGGACACGCTGTCAGTATGTCCGAGTCTGTTGGTACCGTCTGGCTCTTCCCTACTCGGTGGACTTGAGGCGAAGTCGGGCGCAGGTTTTCTGGGCCCAGACTTTGTCGGGGTGAGCGGCCTTCTTCTTTTCACAGGGTCCGTGGGTCCGGCCGACCCTTAACACACCTGCCCTCCACCAATCGAAAGGCCGCCTCGTTTCACATGACATCTGGGAAAAAAACAACTGTTGAGGGGGTACCCCTATCCCCCCTCCAGGTGGGTTCTTTTGAGAGCGGCCCGGGGCAAGACCCCGATTGGTCTGCCCGGGTGGGGTCACGTGGTCATTCGAGACTCAAGAAAGCTGGAGCTCTCGCGCTCTTGGAGTCATTCTCTGCTCACTCACAACCTTGGTGAGCTACAGCATGTCTGAGCCCGGTTCGAGTGGCCTCTCTCCAAGAGCAATAACCTCTCTTGCAGCAACAACGCGAGGCACGGGAGCAGTGCGAGGCCTTTGCGCACGAGGACATCTCGACCCCCAAGTGGCCCTTGGTTTGGGACGAGGGGATCCCCAACGAGGACTTGCTCGACGTTGACGACCCACCCCGACATCCACAACGGGGACGGGGGTTCGACATCACGCTCACCCCTTTATGGCATCGGGAAAACAGGGACTACTGCGTGACGCGCGACATCTTCCGGGTACAGTGGACGGACCCCGAGGATCCCGAGGCTCCTCTTTATTCCTGCCAGGTGAAGCAGGAGTTGTTGGAAGCATTGGTGGATGGAGTGAACCAGCACATGCGTGACTTTGACCCCAGGATTTCTTACAAATTTACATGGAGTCCGATTGCTTGAACCACAATCTCACCAGCCATCGCATACGGGTCTGACTGGCTCATGTCCAAGGCTCCAGCCCAAGGGTTGTTGGAACATCTCCAGAACGTCCTCAACTCTAACGAGAATTTCGTGCTGGACGATACGTTCATGTTGGACGTCAAGCGGATCCAGGACCCTCAGGGGCGCCGGAAACGGAAACTGGGGTCTACAGCCTTTGACTGTCTGCTGGCCAAGAAACGCTGCGTCCTCTGTATCAAGAACGTGCCCTCGTCACCGCCAAAGCCCACCACGAACAAGACTAGAGCGTGGACACCTGCGAATACGAGAACCTGCGTCGGGGTTACCCCATCCAAGAATGAATGGCCCGGGCACTGCACGAAGCGGCCCGCATACCGCTCAGCCCTTGCAGTCTCGAAGAGATACGGCTCTTCGAAATCGCGTTGGCTCCGTACCAAATGGTGGTGGTGTTGGCGAATCACAGTAACAGTATCGTCCACATAGGCCCCGACTACGAGAAACAACTCATCCTGTTGATGCATGACAGACATTTCGACGTGCTCACATCTTTGCCCGGGTACTTTGCCAAGCCCAAGTGCAAGAAAGGATTCAAGACGGACGATTACCGCCATCATGTTTGCCCAGGGCAAAAATGTTACTGTTGCCACCAGACCACCTGCGAGGCATTCAAACAGCATGGGGGGACTCCACCGAAACCCCTTGTCAAAGTTGCAGGCGACAGTTCTTCGGCGCGACCTGCCATCTCAACCATCTCCTCTACAACGACAAGGGGGAAGTCACTCAACCTTCGCCACGGGACAGTGTCTGTGACACACACCGTAAATGTGCGGACTGTGGTAGTGCCTTGAGTGGGCAACAGGAAGTCCGCAACCACCTCTGAGGGCATCAACCCTGCCCCTGTTGCAGCCAGGTGGTGAACCTGTGACAACATGAGTGCTACATTCAACCGGTGACGGAGCCCAAGAAGAAGCGTTGTTGACGACGATGCCGGTCCCATGCGGCGGCCTTTCTGGAGGCGAACGCACAGGAACCGACCACAATCCGCCCTCGCCTCCTCCGGCCTTCGTGTTCTTTAACATCGAGGCCCGTCAAGACGAGGGACAGCACCTGGCCAACCTGCTCTGTGCCGAAAACCAGTCTCAACGATCGCCAACACACGTTTCCGGGCAAATCATGCATTAGCGATTTCCTGGTTTGGTTGTTTCGCCTCGTGGAACTGGACGTGGAGGACGAGGCCTGCCCGTGGATCGTCATGGCTCACAATTTCCAGAGCTACGACGGGTACACGATCGTTGAGGAACTGTACGCGCAACACTGTGCCCCGCAAACGGTGCCAAACTCCTCAGTCTCAGCCTCCCGGGGACCCGCATCAAGATCATTGATTCGCTGAACTTTTTCCCCATGTGGTTTGATACCTTTCCAAAAACCTTTGGGTTAACCGAATTGAAGAAAGGTTTCTTCCCACGTTTCTTCAACTGGCGGGAAAACCAGCAATACGTGGGTTACATGCCCCCTGAGGCGAGTTACGATCCCGACAGGATGCCCACCCCATGTCGCACTGAGTTCCGTATGTGGTACGCCCAGCAAGTGACCCATCAGTACATGTTCCATTTCCTGAACGAACTGTTGGCCTATTGTCGCTTGGACGTCCGGTTGTTGAAAGAGGGGCATATGAAATTCATGCAGAATTTCGAGTCCATCTGCGGGTTCAATCCCATGGAACATTGCATCACCCTACCCTCCGCTTGCAGCGTGGCCTACCGATGGAATTGGATGCCTCAAGATACCATCGTTGTCGAACCTCTCCATGGTTGGGCTCGTCCGTGTGGCAACCAGTCCCGTCAAGCTCTGGAATGGCTCCGCTGGCTCCAACGTGACTGCCCGGCCCTGCTCCACGCTGACCACGGCAGAGAACAGACCTTCCAGGTCGGACGACATTGATACCGCGTCAACGGCCACGATCCCACCGATGACTGGATCTTCGGGTTCCTCGGCTGTTTCTGGCACGGGTGTCTACGTTGCTTCCCGAACAATGCGTCGGCCCACGAAGTCCGTGAACGCACCAGTCAGCGGCTTCAGGCCTTGCGCGACACGGGGCCAACCGTCACCGTCCGCTGGGTTTGTGAACGGGAAGCCCAGAAGAAAGCCGACCCGGACCTCCGTGCTTTCATCGAACGGTTGGAAGCCAGTACCCCCTTGGATCCACGCAACGCCTTCTTCGGCGGTCGCACCGAAGCCATCCAGCTCTTGCAGGAGACGGAAGGAGAGGAACAGATCCATTACAACGATTTCTGTTCGCTCTACCTCTTCGTCAACAAGTACAGCTGCTACCCGGTGGGTCACCCCGAGATCCAACGGAACCTGGACACGCCCACCGAACAGGCCCAGGTGGACTTACTTCGTTGCAGCTTCGGGTTGATCAAGTGCAAGGTGCTACCACCCCGTCACCTCTACCATCCCTTCCTGCCCTGTCGTGCCCACGGCAAACTGGCCTTCGCGTTGTGCTGTACCTGTGTCGAGAGCGAGATTTCCCAACCTCTACTGGAACGTACGTTCGCCTGTGGTCACTTGGACGAGACCGGCACTTTCGTCGGGACTTGGTGCATGCCCGAAGTGCAGGTCGCCCTGGATCACGGGTACCGTTTGCTCCACGTCTAAGAGGTGTGGCGTTTCCCCCAGTCTTCCACTGAGCTCTTCAGGCGTTACGTCCACACTTTCCTGAGGATCAAACAGGAAGCTTCCAGTTGGCCTGCCGATGTCGGGGACGACGAAACCCGATGCCAAGCATACCTCACTCGGTACAGAGAGCACGAAGGCACCGAACTCGAGTACACCAAGATCCAGAAGAACCCGGGCCTGCAGTCTTTGGCCAAGGGCATGCTGAATTCTTTCTGGGGCAAGTTCGGTCAACAGCCCAACAAGACCCAAGTCACCACCTGCAAGACACACGAACATTTCTTTGCGCTCTTCTTAAACGATGCCCAGGTCATTCACCGCCTCGAATTTGCCAGCACGGAGATTCTCACACGCTCAACACCGTGCCCCGTGCAAATGAACACCAACATGTTCGTGGCAGCTTTCACCACCTGCTGGGTGCGACTCAAGTTGTACCGGGAGTGTCTCCACTCCTTACAGGAGTGGGCCCTTTATATGGACACGGACTCCGTGATCTACGTGTGCTCCGAGTCTTGGCAGGAACCCCCGTTACCCCGGGAGATTACTTGGGCGACCTGATCAACTAATTGGACGAGGGGGACTGGATCCAAGATTTCGTGTCGGCCGGGGGCCAAGAATTACAGGTACGCGATGCAACAAGGCAAGACGACCAGCAAAGCCTGAGGGTTCAGTCACAACAAACGCACCGAGGACATCGTGAATTTTGATTCCATGAAGACCTTGGTGACGGGCAAACTGTTCAACCCTCGAGATGCCGCGTGGACCCTCGTGACCCACAACCCCCACAAGATCATCCAGGACAGTATCTGTAGTGTAACCTTCAAGAATGATCTAGAAGTAGCTGTCATGCTTAGTCATCGCTGACATAGTGTATAAATATAGAATCTACTGTAATCATATGGAACGTTCAAGATTCTCAGGCGTACCTATAAAAGCCGAGCTTGTAACCGGATGTTGTAGTTGACTTGCTGGTATTCCCAGCTGGATATCAATAAAGGTGTATGTTGTAGAATACAAGACGTTCTACACTTCAGTATCTGGAAGGTCCTCTTGTCTGTTCCCCAGGACAAGAAGTACAAACTGGTCTATGACAAGCATGTCCCAGACCCAGACAGTAGAAAGACCTTCCCTTATGGTTACGGTGAGGCAGATGAGGACCACGACAACCTCATGGGGCTCTAAAACGGGGACCCACTCCATCCTTGTAAGTCAAGTCAAGAGACTCTCAAGGGACGAAGGTTCACTCGGAGCCCTTCCATGTTCCTGTTTGTACCTCGTGTTTCCATTGGCATTAAAATTTGTTTTTATTCCATTTTTGAGCGTGACTTCCAGCTTGATGACGTCCTTCCACCCCTCGACTCTTCCTCGACTCTTCCTCGACTCTTCCTCGACTCTTCCTCGACTCTTCCTCAACTCTTCAGGGATGACCTTTGGACCATGACGTCATTGCACTTAAACAACGCATGATTTTGACTCACTCCAGACCTCCGCATGCCCATATATGGGCATCTAGTAGTAGGGTTGGTCCCTCTCGGGCGCTCTGATTGGTTACCACTCCAGGTGAGAGTGCTTGGATGGTGACGCCTCGCATGCTTTCCTTGTGGATTTCATCTAGACTTTCTTTGTGGATAGGCAGAAAGTCGGCCATTTGAATCTCTTCGATTTCATCTCTTGACTTGGCATTTACAAGAGGTGCTCTTGAGAGAGTGTCCGCTACGTACATGTGCTGACCAGGTTTAAAACCAACCTTGATGTCGTACTTCTGCAGGCGAAGTAGCATTCTCTGCAGGCGTTTAGGAGCAGCGACGAGGGGCTTCTGGTAGATGACTTCGAGAGGCTTGTGGTCACCTTCAACATACACTTTACGACTGTAGGTGTACTGGTTGAACTTCTCTGCACCAAATACAATGGCTAAGCTCTTTCTCAATTTGGGCGTAGCTGCACTCAGTATCTGTCAGAGATCTGGAAGTGTACACCACTGGCTGGCCATTTTGTATAAGAGTGGCTCCAAGGCCAGTGTCTGAGGCGTCACACTGCAGCACCGTCTGTTGTGTAGGATTGAAGTATCTCAGCACAGGTGCTTGGGTAGCCGCTTCTTTGATTCTTGTGAAGACGTCCTCATGAACTTCACTCCAATGCCAGTCAGTGTCTTTGCGGGTCAACTGTCGAAGAGGCTCTCAAATGTCTTGTGACTACCTTGTTTACCCAATTTACCGATGTCTTCCAATGAATGCTGCAACCTCTTACACGTTTCTAGCTACAGTATTGTGCAAAAGTAATGCAAACATATTTCGCCGAAATTCGCAGCTTTTCTTGGCTTTTCGACGAAAAAATATCGAATTTTCGATGGAAGCGAATTTTCAGCGAAAAGTCACGATAATTCGCAAGGCCTATTGTTTCTAACTACGCGAATTTTCGAACGACAATTCGCTCGGAACGAAAATTCGCTTCGAATTTTCGTGCGAAAAATCGCTCTTTTCGA
>BLFK01000715.1:148094-160594 GCA_014634185.1 Astreopora myriophthalma
TGTGATCTCTGCTATTGCCTGTTCAGTCGACCTCCCTTTCCTAAAGCCAAATTGAAATTGATAGAGAATTTCATATTTTTCAATATAATTTAACAATTGCCTGTAGGCAAGCTTTTCAAAGATTTGTGTAAAAACAGAGAGAGTTGAGATTTGGTGAAAGTTTGTTGGGTCTGTAATATCACTGCCTTTATCAACCGGTGTTATTTTTGATAACTTCAATATATCCGGGACGATGCCTTGTTCTAGGGATTGGTTATACACTTTTGTTAATGCTTTATATGTATATATTCACAGGCATATTTGACACATTTGATAGGGGAGCCTATAGTTGATTTGTTTCCATTCAAAATTACAATGAAATCATGTACTTCGTACTCGTGTATGGGGGAGAAAAAGAAGCTATTTGAGAATGTTCCACGGATGTATTTAGATGGATCTGGGTTTCTATGAATGGGTAGTTGGGCGGATAATGTGGGACCGACATTTATAAAGTACGTGTTAAGCTGTTCACATATACTCTGTTTATCAGTATAACACCTATTATTGTGAAGAAGTTTGGGTATTTTGACATTAGATTTCTTTTTCCTATTTATAATCATACCTATTAACTTCCAAGTCATTTTAATGTCTTCTTTATTTAAGTAAAATTGTGTGGAGAAGTATGTCCGTTTAGCCAATTCTTTGATCTTATTAATCTTATTGTTATACTTATGTCTTTCTCTCTCCGCCTAAAACCACACCCATAAATGCTGCTCTTGCCTGAGCTCTGTTTACTGGGCAATAATAAAAAATAAACACACATAAGTTGGAGCAATATGGCTATGGACAATAGGTCCATAGCCGCTTTTATTGAAACGAACAAATCATGAATGAATTCTGTTATAATATTTGCCCAGTAAAGGTGCGGGCCAAGAAAAACGCCAAAAGCAATGACACCGCAGGTGCATTGCTGCCCCACCCCAGGCAAGAGCAGAAGCAAGGAAAAGTAAGTTAGACAACAAGCTTTCACTGCTAAAAAAGACTACTGCTAAAAAGGAAATCTCCTAGTATTTAGATGGTTTACCAGCCGCCCTTGCAAGCATGGCACACCCAAAATTAACTACATTACTCAGACCACAAAGACTGGCATAACACGAAGCGGTAGACCGGGCATAACAATATGAAAACAAACTCCTGAAAAAGCCGCCCATGCAAACTGAATCAGGAATTACACCCTTTATGACAATAATTAAACTTAGCTCCTGAAAAAGCTGCCCATGCAAACTGAATCAGGAATTGGACTGTTCACGACAAGAATGAGAAAGTAACTCCTGACAAAATGCCATGCAAACTGAGGCACGAATAACACCCTTCATGACAACAATTAAACTTAGCTCATGAAAAAGCTGCCCATGCAAACTGAATCAGGAATTCAAGTGCAGCAGCCGCCCATGCAAGCATGCCACACTTTTATTCCTTGTGGTTAATTCTTTAGGTGGTAAAATTGCAATTTGCAAAATTAATCCTTGGTAACAAGAACAAGGTGGGGCAGCCGCCCATGCAAACTGACCCACCTTGCCAGTAATTATGATGACACTAATTATGCCAAAAATTAAAAGATGGTAAAAATTGCGATTTGCTAGTTGAATCCTTGGGAACAAGGAAAATTGAGATTAGTAGAGGGAGACACAACAAGGTGGGGCAGCTGCCCATGCAAACTGACCCACCTTGACCCCAACGATTTGGTCAGGAACGTAGACTGGGGACCCTGATATAGCGCAGAAAGGCATTGGACTTCCAACGTCCTAACATTGTTATCTGAGTATCAGAAAACCCCTGATCTGCTGCATATGAAGCCGCACCAATTCGGAAACTGTGACCTTTATAACGGGAAGGATCCAAGCCACACAAGTGACAAGCCCTTAGAAGCTGGTTGGAGAAAAATGATCTTGAAACAGGCAACCCATCCTCCGAAAGGAAAATGGCCCCAGGTCTGAAGCCCCGTAAGGTGAAATACTTGGACAACAGTGCAATGGGACAGGTGGAATTGGGCTGCCGGGAAAGAATCACGGAAAAGGGGCGTGCATTGTAGCTATGCTTAAAATCCCCAAAGGTAAGTTTAAAAGCCATTAATTCCCCAGATGATGAAATCAGTTTTGTGAGCTGATATAACTGAAGGGGAGGGTTAGCATTGCTGTTACACATAGCAGTCATTTCACCTATACGCAAAAAGGCATAAAAAGCCAAGGAGCACATAGCCCGAAACTGACTCATTTGGTAGGTAGACCCCTGTAAAGAGGGAGCTATTGATACTAACCGGTCCAAGATAGGAAGTGTAATAGGAAGGCGGCTGTCCAAAGGGAAGCCCACCTTCTTAAAGCCCTTAAGGATCTGGGAAACATAAAACACTTTGGATGGATCAGGGAAACCTAACAGCTTATGGGAATATCCCAAGGCCGAAATGTATGTTGTCACAGTAGATGGGGCATAGTGGAAGTCAAACAAATACGCTATAAACAGAGCCAGCAGTGATGGGGAAATGGGAAGGCAAGCAAAGGGTAAGTGAAAAACCGAATTGTAAAATTTACAAAAAAGCTTCCAAGCCCGCCGGTAAGTGGGAATGGAAGACGGTTGCAGGCTTGAACGCAGCAGATAAGAGGTCACTGACACCAACTGAGAGGCTGGAGATGAAGAGGGATCTCTGTGAGATGAGGATTCATGAAGGCCGGTGCCAGTTGTTTGAAAGTCTGCAATTTTAACCGAGAAAGGGCATCAGCAAGAACATTGTGCACAGCCGCAATATGCTTTGCTTTAAAACAAATATTCTTTTCCAAACAAACAAGCACCAGCCTACGCACTAATAACATCAAGTTCTTATCCCGGCAGGACTGCTTGTTGATAACATGAACCAATGCCTCATTATCAGTAAAGAAAAGGATGCGTTGATTCTGCATTTCATGGCCCCATAAATGCAGACTCAAAACAATTGGGTAAAGCTCTAAAAAGGCAATGTTTAGGTGACACCAGCCATCCGGCTACTGACCGTAACACCAATGTCTACCAAAAACAGCACCATAACCCAAGGCACCAGAGGCATCAGTATACAGTTCTAGCTGATGAGAATTTGTCCACTGATCATTCAGAAAAAATGAGCGCCCATTAAAATCTGTGAGAAATGATTGCCAAACCAACAAGTCCTGTTTCACTTCGCTAGAAAGGCGAATCAAAAAATGAGGTTTTCGTACTCAAATAGTCAAATCAATTAACCTGCGCAAGAAAGCCCGACCTGGGACAACAACTGTGCAGGCAAAATTTAACAAGCCCGTCAACGATTGAATTTCCTGAAGAGTTACCTTACGCCTATGAAGGAAAGCTGAGAGAAGTTCACGACATTTATCCAGCTTTTCTTGAGGTAAACGGGCCTCCATCAGAACTGTGTCTAGCTCAATACCTGCAAAAGCGAGTGTTGTCGATGGGCCAACAGTTTTCTCTGGTGCCATGGGTATGCCCAGATAACTACATAACATTAAAAAAGTATGCAACTGATGTTGGCATGAGTCTTCAGAAGGAGAAACAATCAAGAAATCATCTAGCAAATGCAAAATATAAGGAATATGCAATTTGTTCTGGGCAATCCATTCAAGGGCAGTTGAAAACGTCTCAAAAGTTCTACAGGAACTTGAACAGCCCATAGGCATGCACCTATCATAATAGTAAAGGCCTTGCCAATATATGCCCAAGAGATCATAGTCTGCAGGGCGAATAGGAATTAATCGAAAGGCATTCTTAACATCAGTTTTGGCCAAAAAACAATTCTGACCCACAGACTTAATCAAGCCAATGGCATCCTCCACAGTGGCATACGAAACACTAGTGTAATCAAAAGAAATCCCATCATTCAAAGAGGAGCCTCTGGGATAAGAAAGGTGGTGAATTAAACGAAACTCACCCTCAACTTTCTTGGGAACTAAACCGAGGGGTGATATGCGAAAGACTGGGAAAGGAGGGGATGAAAAAGGACCAGCAAGCCTATGGGCGTCAAGTTCCTTAGAAAGCTTAGCATTTACAGCTGCCGGATTTTGCAGAGCCGAAAGAAGGTTAGGGGCCTCTTGAGAACAACGAGGTCCATCGAAGTGCAAAGGAAAACCAAATGTAAAACCAGATTCCAGGAACTGCACAATTGAATGGTCATACCCAGAAAGAAAAGGCAGCATACGCCTAATGTTTACGGGGGTTGGTAACTGTTGAGCTGGACTGGGTTGAATGGGAGGGAGGTTTGGTTGCACCTCTGTTCTGTGATTGAATCCCGCCGGTTTTGGCACGAAAATTACAGGTTAAAGCACGGTGGGAGCCCTCACATTTAAAACAATCATGCTTAAAGGAACAGCCCATACAGTCACCACCCTTATGGTAAGAAAAACAAAAACCCCTTGGAATACGAAGATTTTGGACAAGCTTTCCAGGGTTTACAGGGGTTTGCGGCTTCTTTGCGCTCACCGGACTTTGTGAGCGGAGCCAAAGCTCCCAATGAATAGTACCCCATGGAAGGGAAGTAGCAGGGGTCTGTCGCAAAAAGCGGAAATTTTCATCATAAAAACGCCAGTTGAGACCCCTGGCAGCAAGGTCTTGGATGGTGGATCCGTACTTCATAAGGCCGGGACCATCACTTGGAAAGCGGCTAGTATAAACCCCCGCAAACACATGGAAAGCCTGTACCCAACTATCAAAAGACACAATTTTCTTTGGCTTAGTAACGGGCTCCAGAGCCAAAGAGGGTGCAAATCCATCACCAGGGTTAATAGTGAGCTGGTATTTGCCCTCCGAAAATTGGTTTGCCAAGAGCAAACCAAAGTCAATGAACTCATTCTGCCAGATTTTTGTTTTCAATTTCAACGGCACACGTGCATCTACTGGCAAATTAATAGAGGTGAAGACCTCCTTAGGTTGCACTGCCCCTGTTGAGGGCTCCTCACCTGCCAACGTGGAGTGGACTGACTGTACTACCTGGGCAACGTGGTCCACAGCTGCGGCAGTGCCAACAGGAACTGACGGTACCACTGGGTCCACAGCTGAGGAATTGACCACAGGAACCTCTCTGGTCAGCTGTTGAATAGCTGTCGTCCCAGGCAAACTAGGTAAGGCAGCAGAGGCAGGAGAGGCCACTCGAGGCTCCTGAACAGTGGGCGAAGGCGACGCTGGTTGCAGCTGTTTTGTCACCTCAGCTGCTACTCGTTGAACCAACTGCTCAAACAGGGCAGGAGGAAATGTGGGCACAGCTGCAGGAATAACTGGTTCGGCCGTAGGCACAGGAGGGGCTGGTTCGCTGGCATGTGCTGCACGACGCCTCCGAGGAGGAGGTGACGCCACAAGAGACTCCAAGGCCTGGCTAGATGGTCGCTTGGACCGAGTTGATCGTCGGAGAGGCATCTGAAAAACAAAACCAAAAGAAAGAGGCAGAAACCAGCCCTCAAAGAAAGAGGCTGCTTGAATCATAAACAACCAAAACAAAATAGTTGCGCGACGTACTGCGACTGCAGCAGTGAGCCTCCTAAATGGCCCAAATAAATTGACAACAAACAGCTAACATGCAATAAACGGGCAAGGAGAAACAGCCATTGGTTATAGCCCCACATCCCACAACTGCCCAAGTAATAAAACAGGAGAACTGGCACAATAACTATAATACTAACGGGCAAGGGCAAGCATAGCAAAACCCAAACTGCCCTAAACAAAACAAGCTACACAAAAATAAAATTAAGCAATGACGGGCAAAGGACAAGCATGGCTAACAAGTTGCCGCAATAGCAAGCCTCAAACTGCCCTAAAATGTATTTAGTATAGTCAGGTAAATAACGGGCAAGGACAAGCGTGGCTAACAGGACAAGCAATACGTTTCATAACTGCCCTTAGTAGCGAAATCGGCTAAAACTGGATAAGTAACAAAACAACAATAAAGTTAAGAAGATAGCATGCGAAGAGCCTTCAAAATGGCACCACGGTAGCTGCGATACAAACAATATTGACCAAAAGAGTTCACATGAACCCCATCTGGCAAATATGGGTGCACCGAAGGGTTGTTAAAACCCCTATGACGCCAACAAAAGACATTAGGAATGGTTTCCAAGACGCCACAGAGATATTGGTTAAGCATCGATGCAGCGCCGTTAAAAAAGGCGCTCTAACGCGAGGTATCACCTCGCATACACTGATAACCCGAACCGGAAAGGTGTCAAGAAGTAAGCGTACCAACTCCTCAATTTCGGAGCCAGTAACCTCAGGCAAAAGGCTTGCAAGGTCATTCGTACCCATTTTCAAAATAACAACGTGGGGGGACAACGAGGAAACAATGCTGAGATCGCGGCGTAGTTTCGCTAGAGTAAGACCGCCAACGCCGTGTAAGTGAACTATGGCGTCATTTGACAGACCAAACATGTCATCAGCCCACGAATCGAAATGCGAATGAAGGTCATCCCGAAGCCTGCAAATAAAAGAGTGCCCTAACAGCAGAACCGAAGGAAGAGAAGAACCCATGGAATGAAATAAAAACCAAGACAATTGAAAAGAAGAAACCGTGATAGCCGAGAAGCGAAATCAACATAAGAATGAATAGCAACAACCGATCCGAACAGTAACCGAAAATAATAAGCGAACGGCTAGACGCGACAAGCAAAATACCACACCAACAAAAGGTGGGAATAAAATGACGATGGGAAAGCGGTAGAAGAAAAGCATATAAAACTTACCTCGCGCAAATCGAAGAATCAAAATCAAAGCAGCTTGTCACGCCGAGTAATAGAAACGAATGGCAAGCACATGGCTTGCCGTTTCGCGTGACCTGCGAAAACTCTAGTAGGGGGTGGACATAATGGCCAATGCCACCTCCCCCAGACCCAGTCCCCTTGACTAGCCAATAAACTTGGGTCAAAGAGAAAAGACATAAAAATTCTATTCACGAGCAAATATTTTATTTTTTAAACAAATTTACTTTTACTTGGTCGTGACTCAAGAAATGAGTTAAACATCTTTATACCGTTAGAAATCCAAGGTTTCTTGAGTTGTCCTTTTTTAGCACCAGTAACTTTTTTAATTGGAGCATGTTTGTCTGTAATTTCTTGTAATACTTCGATTATGTTATTCATACTACAGTTAACATCGTTACTGTTAGCTAAGCTGTAAAAATCTGCAACAAATAGATCTTTCTCGAAGTGCGAAAAATCCCTATAAAATTTTTCATGTATGTACGTTGGAAATTTAGTTGCAACAGTACAGAAGCAAGGCAAATGATCAGAAATATCGGCGAGACAAATACCAGAAGTAAAAACTTTTGGGGGAGTGTTTGTATAGATGTGATCAATAAGGGTAGCACTATGGTCTGTAATTCGGGTGGCCTTGGTGATTATTGGCATGTAACCTAGATTTAATAGCATGTCCAAGTAATCTGAGGTCAGCTTGTCTGTACTGTATTGGAAAAAATCCTGATTAATGTCGCCTGCAATGTAGACTTCATAGCCTTGTCTGTTTAAATATTCTAATTTCTCTCTCAGGTTTTCCTTAAAATCTTTACAGTCACTATGGGGATGTCTATATATGCAGCCAACAATAACATGATTTAACTTTACTCTTGGGAGTTCTATAAAGCACGTTTCAACACCATCTGACGTTATTTCTAAGTCAGGTCTTTTGATAAACTTTAAGGTACCCTTTATATACATTCCGACACCGCCCGCATTTGTTTTGGAAGCCTTGCTAATAAATTCATATCCAGGAATGGATGTGTTATTGACATTACTATCGCTTAATTTGGTTTCTGATATTTTAATTAAACTAGGTGTTTCCTTAACCGTCAGCAGGATATCATTTAAAAGACATAAATTTTTCGGTAGACTGTGTGTGTTACAGCTAAATATCGAAAACCTTTTTGACGAAGTCTTTTGAAATAGCGCGCCCGTTTGCTTAATGTTGTAATACTTTGATTCTATCGTATTCATGTTTGTATCATCCTTGTCATAGGACTCAATCACACTTCGAAATAAGTCTCTCGAGTCTGTTAATAGGCTACCTGAATGGAATACCCACGTTCCTGTAGCTCTCATGAATTCGCTATCAGTCAAACCCTAAAAAGGTAATTCATTTAAATTTAAATCAGACATCCGGTACTGCAAAAGAAATAACGATTACTGAACCAAATGAAGGAGAATTTGTAATGTTCTCACAATAACCTACTTTTCCCTCTATGTTTGACTGAGCATACCCGGGATATTCGTAGTCTTCTTGTTTAAAATAAACCAGTTTGAATGTGATTTCAGCAGGCTTCATATTTTGGGAATGTGATGTTTACTTTCCCTTGAGTTGGACCGACCACTGTTTTTTTGCTTTTTCTCATCTTTTGTAATCGTTTTCCCTCGTGGGGGGTAAAACATTGACACTAAAGGGATTCTCTAAGAAACGTAGACCACACTCAGAAACTGCGTAAGTTTGTGATGCCTTTGCAAACATGCTGGTTCTAACGATTTTAAATCGAATGTCCACCAAATCTAAATGTGCCAGTTGACAAAGGTGTGAGGACCACCAGTCCTTATTCAAGCAGAGTTTGTTCTTTTGGAGCCCCTGTCCATAAGTCTCTGATATATCTATGTATTTTTGCACATCATCTCCGGTAAGCCAGTCCATTTAGCTCCTCTAAGCCATGAGATAAGCTTATCTTTGTTGATGCCTTTTATGCCTGGAATTTTCTTTTTTTCGTTTATGGCCTTGAGTAAAAGTAAAGCTGCTTCTTTTTATATATCAAAGTCTCGCTCTCCAACGATGTCGCGACATGAGCAGCATTCGCCAGTATTCGCTTTTTCCAAAACATAGACATCTTCAAAGTTTTTCAACAGATTGCCTCGGACAGTGCCCTGTATATAAACCATATACCCATTTCCATGCTGCTTCATAATTATTATTCTGACGCTCTTGCTCATCAGCTGAACACTTTGTCTGTGTCTTAAGGTCATTTGTCAAGCTTCCATGCTTTCACTTCACCAATACCTGCTTCCTTTAGGCTCTGTACCATTTTTTCCACGTCCTTTTTGAAGTCCATATAGACAATGGCAAAGTCTTCTTGAATTGCAGCAACCAGTTGCTTTGCAACAGAATCCCACGAGGCCTTGCTTGATCTCTTGGTGTCAAGGTAGTACTTGTCTATGTTACTTGTAATGTTCTTTTTGTTGACGCTGCTTTTTAAGAGAACATGTTTACGGAGGTGTTCCATACAGAGTACACGCAGTTGGTGGTCACTTAGCGTCGCCTTTAAAGCCATTATTGGAGTGCCAGGGAAGTCGTCTTTCAGAGACTTTAAGGAGTCGTAACACTCTGAATTTCATTGTTCTGTCAAACATTTTATGGACTTTATCTAGGACAATCAATTTAACCCGATCCTGAACTGTCATCAGTTTGCATTTTATTTTTGTCACGAAATATTCTGGTATAGTAAAAAGTAACGAAGGTAGATTAGGTGCATCTTTTAAATCAGCACTTTGAAAATTTGATCCTCCAGATAAGGGCCCTATCAAAGCTGCATCGATTCCTTGACTTTGCAGACCTTGAAGCTGGGAACTTATCAACGACAGCGTAGAGCAGATGACCACCGTGAAACGACTACAGTCAAACAAAGCAGATAACTGGTAGCATAAACTCTCCCCAGAACCAGTTGGTTGAATAACAACTGCATCCATTTTTGACTCCACAGCATTAACGGCATCTAACTGAAACGCCTTCAAACTAGAGAGTCCAAAAGTTGTGAGATGACCCTTCCAAATTATTTCTTGTTCTTTTGCAGGTGTTGTTATGATCTTTGGTGAAACCCAAGGAGCGCTTTCATCTTTGTAAACCGCTTGATTATCATTTTCTGTTTTTAATTTTGCATGTCTGTTGGAGTGCTCTGCTTCTATGCTAGCATTATCAGTGGGACAAGTAACATCTCGATCCACTTCCACGCTTGCATTTAAAAGATCTTCATCTCCGATGTAGATATCAGCATAATATTCCTCGCCAAAGGTTGCAGCATTGCTTTCAACATCCATCATTAATAGAGAGTGTAATTGCATGGCATAATCTTCAATTTAACTTTTCATCGGCAGTGAGACCCAATCAACTATGCCATCAATGACTTTATGCCAGTTGTTGCATTTGAAAGGCAAATGCACCAACAACCCTGACTGTTTACCTCCGGCATCATCCTTCACTTTGTGAGTGTCAATAATTATACATGTAAATGTAGAGCGCAGAACACCAACAAGAATAGCAAATGGATTACATATGTAGATGGCGAAAGCTTTTCCCTCTGCGTTTATGGACTGTTGTAAGGAGATTAATGCAGACTTCAACTGGCTCTGCTTCTCTGAGAGTGATTCAGCTCACTGTTTTTGTAGTAGCTCTTTTGTGGCATACTTTGAGGCAATGATTTTGTGCTGACTCATCATCCTCAGTGCGTTGTCAGCGTCTGTATATTCGCTTATCTTCCTTAAAGGGTTTATAAGGTTGGGAAGGAAACTTATTGTTTCCTCAGCAACTTTTTTGATTTTGGAAACTTGGTCTTTATTAAAAATATGCAACGTCTTAAAAAGTTCATCGGCGATTTTTGTGCGAAGATACACACAGGCATTGCTTCCATCGTTTGCAAGAAAGTTGCTGGTAAGGTCACGGCTAAGGTCATCTGAAATGACTTCGTTTTGATCAACGAATGAACTAACCACTTCATCTACAACTTCCACTGCCATCCCTTGGTGAGTACTTAGTAGAATGAGTGATGCTTGAGGGTTTTCTTTGATGCACTGGTGCAACGTCTTGCACGTATCTTCGCATTCCACTGTACAAAGGGACGATATCATATCACGAGCCTCTGTACTTGTGGTCGCTTACAGGGATCCTGATCCCAGTGGGCACGAAGGACTGTTATCCATTGCTCTACAGTATCGGTACCGAGTCCTTCCAAATTTTTGCGTGTCACAGTTGGTCGTACTCCCCTACATATACAGTATTGTCCAAAAGTAATGCAAACGTATTTCGCCGAAATTTGCAGCTATTCTTGGCTCTTTGAATTTAAAATATCAAATTTTTGATGGAAGTGAATTTTCAGCGAAAAGTCACGATAAATCGCAAGGCCTATTGTTTCCAACTATGCGAATTTGCGAACGACAAAAAATTAAATCAACTGCTACATTTTTCAGATACTTCAGCAAAACAAGTCTCCTTCTTTGGGTATTCTCCAAGCGGCCCGAACTGAGAAGTGGCGTACTTCACATGAACAATGAGAAGTAATTTTCGATTTGCCATACCCCAAGGACCAAAGGGCTTGACTTAGACTGCTTGGGGAGGGGGGGGGTGGCTTGCTTATAGTTAAAATTGAACAACTCACAATATCCGGCGGCGCATGTCATAGAGCACACTTGTGGTGTAATGCTAATCCAACCAATCTATTTTTCAGAACACATACCTTCGCCAATTTGGACTTAGACACAGTAGCAACTTCGGCATCCCTGAAAGAAAATTTATAGAATATAAATTGCAGTTAATGATACAACCTTTAGCTTATTAGAGTCAAGCTGACAGTAAACATTAATCTATCTGTAAATGCTTGCAATACAATACAAAGGTACAAAGGTCATTTTGCCTACGGGGCTTCAAGCGCAGTCAGTTTTATTGTTCAATCACAGCGCTGAATTTTCTCTATGTCAATCAAAGTATGTTTGTCCGTTTGCTTTTGTTTAGTGATTCATTCTGTTCTTCGCTTTGACAAGAATCACAGTTCCTTCCCAGCCTTCCCTTCGTATTGGTAGGATTTCATAATCACTAGTACTCAAAAGACAATGTATGAAGCCTTAATAGCTATAGTTTAAAAAAAAAAGTCACAACAATCTTTAATGACGTGAACTCTGGACATTGGACTTATTGTCAACTGTCAATAATATATATTCCTTTCCAAGATAGCACCTTGTTATTCCTATTGCTAATATTTTGTGGCATATTAAGACGTGTTTATATTTGTTAATAGTACAATAAAGTCAGGGTTTGCGATTAAGTGCTCCCATGCTGGTCACACTTTCACCCATAGACTCATGGCAGCTATTCATTCTGGGGATTGCTACCCCTATAACTGTGTTGCCATGGGAATGAGAGTTATCCCGGAGGATTATCACCTCCTGTAGGGGATTACTACCCCTGCCGCAGCCAAGGGATTATCACCCTTGAGAGAGAATTATCATCTCTCATTGTTGCATAATACCAGCGTTAGACCAACATGTTATGTAAGCTATTTTGCGACTGGAGTGCTTAATCCCCTACCCCTTTACCCACAAAGTGTTTTCATATTCTTGTCTTAGCTAACGGGTTGATAGCATTAAACACCAAAACGAAGATTGCAGATTGGTTGAATAACAATTGTAAATATTAGGGAGACCAGCAGGACTTTTCAAGTAAACTTCCTTTTAACTTTCAACCATCTTCAAATCTAACATTATTTAATTGTATACAATTCAGTG
>BLFK01000715.1:189258-191758 GCA_014634185.1 Astreopora myriophthalma
TAATATTCCTCGCCAAAGGTTGCAGCATTGCTTTCAACGTCCATCATTAATAGAGAGTGTAATTGTATGGCATAATCTTCAATTTAACTTTTCATCGGCAGTGAGACCCAATCAACTATGCCATCAATGACTTTATGCCAGTTGTTGCATTTGAAAGGCAAATGCACCAACAACCCTGACTGTTTACCTCCGGCATCGTCCTTCACTTTGTGAGTGTCAATAATTATACATGTAAATGTAGAGCGCAGAACACCAACAAGAATAGCAAATGGATTACATTTGTAGATGGCGAAAGCTTTTCCCTCTGCGTTTATGGACTGTTGTAAGGAGATTAATGCAGACTTCAACTGGCTCTGCTTCTCTGAGAGTGATTCAGCTCACTGTTTTTGTAGTAGCTCTTTTGTGGCATACTTTGAGGCAATGATTTTGTGCTGACTCATCATCCTCAGTGCGTGTCAGCGTCTGTATATTTGCTTATCTTCCTTAAAGGGTTTATAAGGTTGGGAAGGAAACTTATTGTTTCCTCAGCAACTTCTTTGATTTTGGAAACTTGGTCTTTATTAAAAATATGCAACGTCTTAAAAAGTTCGTCGGCAATTTTTGTGCGAAGATACACACAGGCATTGCTTCCATCGTTTGCAAGAAAGTTGCTGGTAAGGTCACGGCTAAGGTCATCTGAAATGACTTCGTTTTGATCAACGAATGAACTAACCACTTTATCTACAACTTCCACTGCCATCCCTTGGTGAGTACTTAGCAGAATGAGTGATGCTTGAGGGTTTTCTTCGATGCACTGGTGCAACGTCTTGCACGTATCTTTGCATTCCACTGTACAAAGGGACGACATCATATCACGAGCCTCTGTACTTGTGGTCGCTTACAGGGATCCTGATCCCAGCGGGCACGAAGGAGTGTTATCCATCCCTCTACAGTATCGGTACCGAGTCCTTCCAAATTTTTGCGTGTCACAGTTGGTCGTTCTCCCCTACATATACAGTATTGTCCAAAAGTAATGCAAACGTATTTCGCCGAAATTCGCGGCTATTCTTGGCTCTTCTAATTAAAAATATCAAATTTTCGATGGAAGCGAATTTTCAGCGAAAAGTCACGATAAATCGCAAGGCCTATCGTTTCCAACTATGCGAATTTTCGAACAACAAAAAATTAAATCAACTGCTACATTTTTCAGATACTTCAGCAAAACGAGTCTCCCTCTTTGGGTATTCTCCAAGCGGCCCGAACTGAGAAGTGGCGTACTTCACATGAACAATGAGAAGTAATTTTCGATTTGCCATACTCCAAGGACCAAAGGGCTTGACTTAGGCTGCTTGGGGAGGGGGGGGCTTGCTTATAGTTAAAATTGAACAACTCACAATATCCGGCGGCGCATGTCATAGAGCACACTTGTGGTGTAATGCTAATCCAACCAATCTATTTTTCAGAACACATACCTTCGCCAATTTGGACTTAGACACAGTAGCAACTTCGGCATCCCTGAAAGAAAATTTATAGAATATAAATTACAGTTAATGATACAACCTTTAGCTTATTAGAGTCAAGCTGACAGTAAACATTAATCTATCTGTAAATGCTAGCAATACAAGGGTACAAAGGTCATTTTGCCTACGGGGCTTCATGCGCAGTCAGTTTTATTGTCCAATCACAGTGCTGAATTTTCTCTATGTCAATCAAAGTATGTTTTTCCGTTTGCTTCTGTTTAGTGATTCATTCTGTTCTTCGCTTTGACAAGAATCACAGTTCCTTCCCACCCTTCCCTTCGTATTGGTAGGATTTCATAATCACTAGTACTCAAAAGACAATGTATGAAGCCTTAATAGCTATAGTTTAAAAAAAAAAGTCACAACAATCTTTAATGACGTGAACTCTGGACATTGGACTTATTGTCAACTGTCAATAATATATATTCCTTTCCAAGATAGCACCTTGTTATTCCTATTGCTAATATTTTGTGGCACATTAAGACGTGTTTATATTTGTTAATAGTACAATGAAGTCAGGGTTTGGGATTAAGTGCTCCCATGCTGGTCACACTTTACCCATAGACTCATGGCAGCTATTCATTCTGGGGATTGCTACCCCTATAACTGTGTTGCCATGGGAATGAGAGTTATCCCGGAGGATTATCACCTCCCGTAGGGGATTACTACCCCTGCCGCAGCCAAGGGATTATCACCATTGAGAGAGAATTATCATCTCTCTTTGTTGCATAATACTAGCTTTAGACCAACATGTTATGTAAGCTATTTTGCGACTGGAGTGCTTAATCCCCTACCCCTTTACCCCACAAAGTGTTTTCATATTCTTGTCTTAGCTAACGGGTTGATAGCATTAAACACTAAAACGAAGATTGCAGATTGGTTGAATAACAATTGTAAATATTAGGAAGACCAGCAGGACTTTTCAAGTAAACTTCCTTTTAACTTTCAACCATCTTCAAGTCTAACATTATTTAATTGTATACAATTCAGTGTTTTTGAAC
>BLFK01000715.1:196758-214715 GCA_014634185.1 Astreopora myriophthalma
GGGCCAAATTTCACAGAATTCCGTCAATTGTAAGTACCCTATTAATTCATTTGGAGAGGAGGCACTTTGCCGAAATGGTATTGCGAGTTTTCGCCTTCTAAAGATTTAGGAGCACGTCACGCCTTCTCAGAGAATTATGTCAACACCGGGCTCACACTGTGAGACGCCAGCCAATAACATAGTGGAACCCCTGACGTTCACAGCAAGCAAAGTGGCACTTCGCGGGAAAGTTATAGTTTTTAGTCACGTTTTCCCCAGTTAGCTTCTGCGAGTACGTTTTCAGCAGCCAGGCATGAAGGGAAAAAAACGTTCAACAAAACAAAGAGAAACCGATGAGTCAGTGCCAATACAGAATTATAGGGTTGGTTCTCGTGGCCGACATGAACGCGATCGGGTAAGTTTTTTTTTGTGTGTTCAGTAACATTGTCCTCAAATGGTGAGCGTATTTTTGGTTTTTAGAAAACAAGTGTGCAAGAATATTAGTATTCCCAACCGCAATTTCCTACACTTTATCAGGTTTGACGGTGACTTCTTTGCACGCAATCTCGACCAAAACAGTTTGCCGCAAAAAGGTCGCTGGGGAGTTCACGCCTTACGGAGATTATGACACCTTGATAATTTATTAACTTTTTTACGAAAATACATTTTTCTCAATAACTCATGGGTATTTAAAGATATAAACTTATTTTTTGGGAAAAATTAAGTTTAAGTAATTAACTTTAATGTGGTCAAAAAAACGAAATTTCAGCAAAAGTAGCCTGCCAAGGTTTGGAGTAACGTTAAAAAGAAATTAATAAAAGTTTATTTAGGCTTTCTTGAATTTTATCTCAACAATAACAATATTAACAACATGAACAATAACTATTGCCAAGTGGCATCTGAAAGCAAAACATAAACCCATAACTATAGATATTGACTAAAACAATGAAGGGTTGTTTTATAACATTATAAACTAGTCAGTATCCCTGACACAGGAATATGCAAGATACCTGCTCAGTTATGCAGTAGTAACAATTTTCTTCATATTACGTTTCAGTAAGTAGGTTGCATTGAACTTGCTTTTTAGCCTTTTCCATACTGTTATAAAACATGTAGTGTTTGTTAATAAACATTCTGCAATATCAACTACACATTCAGTCCTCAGAAATCTAGTAAAGATTGATAATAAATAATTCTAAATGCTTTAGCCAATGATTCCCAGAACACCTTCTTCATTGCCAAAAAGTGGCATACCTTGAGGTAGAACTAAAAAAGCTGCCCTTGTTTGGTTCCTAAACTCATAAGTCTTGCACTGATAATCTGCCCATTTAATGCTGACATGGCAGTTATTCTTAAAATTGAACGGCCACCCACATGTAACACTTCCAAATTGATATCAGTGCCAAAACCAACAACATCACTTGCCTATCTTCAGTATCTTCAGTATCTTCTGTTAAATCTACACTGACAACATCCACAGCACTTCCCTCTTCTTCCCATGGGCATTTCTCCAATTCTGAGTCACTTCCGTCATCTTCTGTGGCACGTGTACTGTCAACCAGGATTTTCTCTGGGAGCAGATATATACTTCCCTGCCCAACGATGCTTAAGACTCTTTCTGCATTCATGGAAATAGAATCTGGTTCATTAGGCACAACCAGTTCCCCATAGCAAGCTTTAACAAATGCGAAATTTGCTGCTTTTCGTTGAAGAATGGGAAATACCTTTTCCATTTCTGCCTTCAGCTGTTCGATATCCCAGCTTTTATCCACAGGAAATTGGTGCACCATGAAGCCATCGTTTTCCAAGGTTATACGAGTCCGATGAGTGGGAACAGTTTTACAATCAGGAGCAGGAATTAAGACAATATCTTTATGCACAATATTCACTGAAGACTTTCCCTTCTTGGACTTTGAGCGAGAAGCTGATGAACTTCGTTGTTTGCTTGAGCCTCGCGCCGCCAGTGATGGAAATGATTGCAGTAGTGCCTGAGTTACACTTTCCGATGAACCTGACGAACGCAAGGTGACCATTTGAGCTGTAGCTGAAGGTGTCGTCAACTGATTTTCAACTTCGCCAGATGTACCGCTGTCATATTGATTTAGTATTCTGTTTGCTTGCCTTGCGATATTGGTCAAAGCTTCTAGAGCTTTGGTCCTCTCTCCCGCCATATTGAACACAAGTGCCTGAGTGAGATTCTTCAGGCCTCGTGTAATTGACATGATGTGTCCAACTCGAGGCGCGCAATGCATCATACCATATGAAATGAAGTTTAGCACGCGAAATAAAGTTTAGCACACGGAATGCAGTTTAGAATGTCTTGGTGGCAAAAAGGAAACGGAGATGTGAGTTCGGAATGATTTTTCGGAGTTTGCTATGGTTCCAACAATCTTACTGTCACATCGATGTTACACAATAATGTTCAGTCAGGAGTTCAGTTAAACATGAACAAATGTTATTTAATCAAACGACGACTCTTGTGTACATCTTCTGTTAGGATCTTAATTTTCCCGCGCAACCCGGTCTCTCTCTCAACTGTCTTATACATGCGCAACGTCACGTGATAGGAGGCTAACTCACATGACATCTCCCTCTTTGAGTTACCAAACAGACCTAATAATAACAGAACTTACATGGAAAACTTGCAAGAAAAACAGAGTAACATGCTTGAACTATTTAGAGTCTAGATCAGCCGATGTCTCTGCCTTAACGTTCTCAAAACACAAATCAAACAAAGTCTCTAAATCGGGCAGGCTTTCTCACGATGCGACCGCTTGAAGTCCTAACTTCTGATTGAGGTAAATAGAACTGTGTGCATGCAGAGGCGGGTACAGCTGCCATCATTCCACAGGGTTTCACAATCTGCAGCGGTCATTCTGGTTCAATACGTGAAGATTCTGAGCTCTCTAGGTCCAACTGCTGCTCGTCAGGCATCTCGGCGCTACCAGGACTGCTCACTGTGCGCAGGTGTCTACGGTTTCTACGTACTACACTGAACGATGTCTGGATGACATATGACCTAGGAGCAGGACTTCTTCCTAAGACTTTCCCAGGCGTCTTCCAACCTTTCTTCTGGTCCAACTTTACCTGAACCGCATCTCCTGGCTGTAGATCAGGAAGGGCTTTCACTCCATGTCTCTTGTTGAAGTACTGGCGGTAAGCCGTTTTGTTTTTCTCATCATTTCTGGCAATTGCTTCCTGGCTTGGCAGCACAAGTTTCAAGTTGGATTCCAGTGTAGGTAGGAGGGTACGTATTTCTCTTCCCATCATCAGCTTACAGCGACTTACACCTGTGGCTGTATGAGGAGTTGCTCTATAAGACATAAGTGCAAGGAAGGGGTCGCTCTGCCTCAGTATCTTCTTGGCGATGCAAACTCCACTTTCTGCTTCTCCATTCGCTTGCGGATAATGAGGGCTAGTAGTTGTATGCTTGAAGTCATACCCTAGGCTAAACTTGCGGAACTGATCCGAGGAAAATTGTGGTCCGTTGTCACTCACAATTTCGTCTGGTACTCCCCATCGGGCAAAGATATCCTTGAGCATGCTAATGACAGCATCACTGGTGGTACTGGACATAATTTCGGGAAATCTTGAATAATAGTCGATAACCACGAGAAACTGTTTCCCTTCATGTTCGCACAAGTCTGAGCCAATCTTCTTCCACGCTCTTTCTGGGAGAGGTGTAGTGAGAAGTGGTTCCTTCCTCTGAGTAGGTAGATTCTCTTGGCAAAACTCACAGTTCGAAACTTTGTTGTGAATGTCACGGCTAATGCCTGGCTACCAAACTGACATGTTAGCCCTTTCACGACATTTGGTCATGCTCTGATGACCGTCATGGATACGTTCCAATACTTCAGGCTGTAAGATGGGAGGTATGACAAGGCGATTTTGATAGATGACCTTGCCACCAGCTACAGAGAGATCACCACGGACTGCATGATATCGACGGATTTCGTCGGGTACATCTTTAGCGTACTTCGGCCAACCGTTGACAGTGTAATCAAGAACATAACTCAGCTGAGGATCAGATGAAGTAGTGCACTTGATTTGTTCCATCTTCTCAGGTGAGGCTGGTCGTACAGTTTCAGCTGCATCATTAACGGCTAAATTGAATGTCAGTATACAGCTATTTCAAAAAACGTTGTCGAAAGAAAAGCAAACATCCCATAAGCCAAGACTGCAAGGTAGTATGGGTAGTTTCAAATCGGTCTTCATTGCTGCAGTTAAAGTTAAATTTGCGACAACCACCATGACATCAACTTCCACCGTAAACATTTGTTTACGTGTTTTAAAAGAGAAAAACAAGAACAGCTCACAGTCATATTTCCTTCGAGAAGTGCCATTATTTGACAGTGTTAGAGGCCTTAAGGAGTATTTGTTGGAAAGATACAGAGAAGAGCTTTTACCGGCAGCTGATACCTCTTTCCGAGCAATTCTGGTCAGCTAATTATAAGGAAAATATTCACATATTATCACATTAAATCAATTTGCATTCGGGCAAATTTCAAGCAGACAGAAGAAAAAAAAACTAGGACTTACCTTTTTCCGACTGAAACGGTTTCTCCTCAAGTAAGAAAAAAGGCCGGCCAAACTATACTGACTTCCTGTTTGGACATACACGTCGTGGACTATTTCTGCCAGCGTTTTCTCAGGATGTTTTAGCACTGCTTCCATTATCAGAAATTCCACGTGCGGATGCATAGAAACACTGTTGAAAGGTCTTCCAATTACCTCTTGCTTTATGTCTCCAAAGTTCAAAAATTGTCTCCTATAACGTTCCACAGTTCTCGGCGACAAACATAGAGACGCAGCTACTTCATTCACTTCATAACACTTCTTTCATCCATATCACGCGCCACCGGAGATCTTTGCTATATGGTGCCGGCATTGTTAGCTGGTTTAAAAAATTCCCATATTACCTTGCAGTCTTGGCTTATGGGCTTTTTGCTTTTCTTTTGACAACGTTTTTTGAAATAGCTGTATATGTGTTTATATATTATTGTTAATTTAATTTATGTTACGACTCGAATGAAGACACACTGCTTATGGCTGTAATTCTCAGCTCATTGCATGACAGTGGCGAGCTTACTTTGATGAATGAGACAACAACCCCATTGGGATTAATTTGCCACGATTGTGGCTTTTATTCTTCTGTAACGGAAAAACTTATCGTGTCACGTCATGAAGTGATGACAACAATAACCACCATTCATCAAAGGTGGGGACAACTACAACGCCACAAGTCACAGCTTGTGACAGCCCCACCCGAAGCCGCCAGCACGCAAGGAGGAAAAAAGCCGGAAAAAAGAAAATGTGCTAGCTACCGAAAGAAATCTTGCGCAATGGCGAAAGCTAAGAGCAAGCAGCCCCCGACTGGACTTGCTCTGGGACGGATCACAGGAAAATAGAATTGGGCGAAACTAGCTCTTGCCTGAAATTTCGCCATGAACCGTTAATTGTAAGACCACATGTTGTAAGAGACCACCTAACCTGAACGGAAATAAAAATGATAGCATAAAAAATAGCCAATAAGAAGCAAAACTAGCCCTTGTCTAAAATTCCACTCCTTGTTGCTACCATTGCTACCAAGTTAAAGTACTATTTGCACATGTAGGGTGCCAAGAGAAAAACATTAGAAGGGAAATATCTATTGAGAAAAATGGCGAGCAAAAGGCTGCAAAACTAGCCCCTGTCTAAAGTTCTTCTGTCCCGTTATTCGTTAATGTTCCGAGGTTGCCACCAGGGGCGAGGAACGGAGGTGTACTGTAAATTCCTCTGATTGCCAGCGACCCAAACCACGAATCTGGGCGTCAGTGAAACCCTCGTCAGCTGTGAAACTTGCAGCGCCAATCCGAAAACTATGGGGTTTGTAATGGCTATTATCAAGCCCACAGAAGGTAAGGCAATGATTCAAGGCCTGGGAAAAATGATGAGTGCTAACACGCGACCCATCTGCTAAGGTGAATAATGGTCCTGGCCAAGAACCACGGAGGGTACAAAAACTTGTTAAAGCCTGAACAGGACAATACTCGGAGCCCGGTTGTCGAAGAATGTGGATATAAAATGGACGCCCCGAGCAGTTATGTTTAAAATTGGTAAGGGTGAGTTTAGCAGCTATAACTTCCCCTTGGAGAAGGAGAAAGCTGAGGTCTCGGTGTTGTAACACTGAACTTCCCAAACTCGTTGTTTTGCAAGTAATTTCCTCTACTTGTAGAAAGCCGTAAAATGCTGTCAGAAACGTAGCTGTAAATGAAGCGCAATGATAAAACGAGGACGATGTCTGCTTCAAAGCGTCCACGAGAAGACGGAGAACTGGTAGAGTGATAGGAAGCCATGTATCAGGGCGAGAGCGAGACTTGATGGCAGATAATAACTTAAGGATAAGATATACTTTTGTAGGATCGGCGTATCCTTTGAGCTTGTGAACATAGCTTATGGCTGAAATGTATGTAGAGATAGTCGCCGGTGCTAGTCGTTTTGTTGACAAGTGTGCAATGAACAAGGCAACTGAGTTGACACTTAACGGAAGGGATAAAGTATCTGAGAGGCCAAATTGTTTGGCAAATTTGGCGTACACAGTCCACGCTCGCTGGTAAGTTCGACAAGAACCCGGGGAAAGTGCGGACTGGAGTAACAGCTTCAAATGCTCAACCAGTTCTCCGGCAAGAGATGAGGCGGCACCAGTGTTGGTTTGTTGTCCACACGGGACGCTAAGCGCCTGAATTCCTCCTCCTGTAAGCGGGAAAGCAGGTCGCATTCCCGGTTAAAAATACACAATACATGTTTAGAGCAAAATAGGATATTATGATGCAAACAGCAAAGCACTAAATTCCTAATGAAAACCATCACTCTTCGTTCCTTTGCTGTTTGTTTGTTAATGATGTCCACAAGCGCCCTGTTGTTGGTAAAAAATACTACCCATCTGTTTGCCATTAAGTGACCCCAGGTCTCGACAGAGATAACAATGGGATAAAGTTCTAAAATAGTGATGTTAAACGATTTCCACTTGTCAGGCTATGAGCCGAAAAACCAGTGCTTGCCGCAAACTCTGCTCCGTAACCCAAGGACCCGGCTGCGTCAGTATAAAGCTGCAATTTCTTCAAAGTTAGCCAACGATCAGGGAGAAAGAACGATTTGCCGTTGTATTGGTGTAAAAAGGATAACCACACCTGGATATCGTGTTTACATTCTCTGGTAATGCGTATAAAATGACGTGGGCTTCGAATTCCCTTAGTTAAGTCGATTAACTGACGAAGAAAAGCGCGACCGGGTACAATCACAGAGCGGGTAAAGTTCAACAGGCCTACTAAGGACTGCAGATCCCGCAGGGTGATACGTTTCAGGCGATAAAAAGATGATAACTGATCGTGGCATTTGGCCAGTTTGTCTTCTGGTAAGCTAGCCTGCATCATAATAGAGTCTAGTGTTATTCCGGCAAACTGAAGGGTCGTAAGTGGCCCAAAAGGTTTACCCTCTGCGATAAGAACACCTAGGTCTTCGCAAAGAGCCAAAAACTTGTGCAACTGCGTGCGACATGCTGACTCAGTAGATGCAACAAAGAAAAAATCGTCAAGGATGTGGACAATGGCTTGAGAACCTAAACCCTTTTTGGCTATCCATTCAAGGGCGGTACTAAATGATTCAAAAATAGAACAACTAATCGAACATCCCATTGGCAAGCACCTATCGAAATAATATTTCCTTTGCCATTTCATGCCCAGTGAGTGAAAATCACAAGGATGAATGGGAATAATTCTAAAAGCTGAGGCGATATCGGTTTTCGCCATATAGCATCCAGGGCCTAATTGCTTGACAAGCTTAATTGCATCATCTGTTGAAGCGTAATGGACAGAAGAGAGAGCCCGGGGAATACCGTCGTTCACGGAAAAACAGCGAGGAAAAGAGAGATGATGTATGAAACAAAATTCGGAAGGCGTTTTTTGGGAACTAAACGTAACAGAGAAGTCATGAAATCGGGAAAAGGCAGTGCCCCAAAGGGACCAGCTATATGGCCCGCGGCAAGTTCCTTTGCTAATTTGGCATTGACAGCAGCTGGGCAGACTTCAGATTAGGAGACTGTAAACAAGATTGGGAAAGTGAGCACTGGATAGAGAAGCCAGACGTAAAACCGTTTAAAAGATACTGTCGTTTAGCGCAAGGGTGACCAGATAGATAATGTTGCAGACGGTTAACCTTTACTGGACTGACTGGCCGTGGATTGCATTGGGGAGGGCTTGGTGGAGACCGCAGCATGTCTTACCGCCAACTGGGCGCTGTGGTTTTGTACGGAAATTACTTGAGGTGCATTCCGATGCTCGGTGAGCACCGGAACATTTGTGACAACTGTGTTTAAATTTGCAGCCCCCACAAAATTCCCCACAGGCAAATTTCCAACAGAAACCCTTCGGAAAGGGCACTGATATTGAAGTACAAGATTTAACAGGATTATTAGCTGGTGTCAAGCGCGCAGCAGACTGCGAGATAAGCAGAGACTCCAACCAGAGTTCCCGATGCACGTTATGCCGGGGAAATGATTTCGGTTCGGATTGGTGAAGGAATCGAAACTGTTCATCATACCAGTGCCAATTCCCTTGTTTATTAGTGAGGTCTCTATCTCACAATATTTCATTAGTGCCGGCGCCGATGCCGGAAATGAAACAGTGTAAACGGCTACGAAGGTGTTAAACGCGCCTGCCCACTAACCAAATGACACCATGCGTTGCGGTTTATGGACAGGTTCTAGGGAAAGTTTACCTAGGCCATGAGCATGGTCAGAATCAGAACACACGGAGACAGAATACTTGGTTGGTTCAACCGTAAACGAACTTACCAACACCCCCAAATCTTCGTATTGATTGTTTGATTTTATCCGGTACCTGTGATCCTAACCTAATCGTTATGCTATGGAATGTTCTAATCGTTATGCTATGAAATGTTCCACCACCTTGGCTTAGGGTGGGGGCCTCTTGACTGCCTAAGGAAGAAGTAATAGTCACACCTGGCAGGCCGGTGATGGTCGCCACGGCTTCGTCTCTAGCAGCATTCACTTCAACTGCGGAACTTGAGGGCTGCGAGGTCGAATTTGGAGTGCTGCAAATGCCGGCCACCTGTAACCCTTGTAACACAGAGGTGGTAATTGTGGTTACCAGGGACGGAATATCCAGAGAGCCAGTGTGGGACTGAGCAGTTCCTGCTGACTGAGCGGTTGGCTGGGAACAATTGTTACTACAATTATCCAGAGAGCCAGTGTGGGACTGATCAGTTCCTGCTGACTGAGCGGTTGGCTGGGAACAATTGCTACTACAATTGTCATAAAGGAGTTGAACTAGCTCCTCAAGGGAAGAACCAACAGATTCTGGTGAGAATGTGGTGAGGTCGTTGGTGCCCAACTCGAGAATTACGATGTCAGGTTTCCAGGCACGCACAAAAGCGAGATCAAATTTTTCAACTTTCGTGACCGTCCACCCGCCGACCCCAAAAAGAGCAATTTCTGCAACATCCTTAAGTCCCAGATTATGGGAGTAAATGTTAGAATGGGAAAGAAAAGAACTTAAGCGACGAATGAAAGAGTGACCTAAGATAAGAGCAGGTGGTGGAGACATCCCGTGAAAAAGGGGTATTTCGTTATTTAAAAACTGAACGAGTAATAACTGATGATGCTCCCCAAAACGAAAACCACTGATAAGAATATATATTAAAAGGCACTTGCCTGATATTAAAGTAGTTAAAACTCTTGACAGCTACGAGCAGCGACGTTTACACTCAGGTGGCTAGGAGCAAAGAGAGGACTCTTTGGCAAAAACCCAGTTTATATGAAAATCTGATATGACCCATGATGCCAATTGTTCTCCGCCAACCAGATATCCTTAACAATGCCCCTTTCTTGTCTTACATAAACCTAATTATGCATGCTGCATAATTGGTGGTTTTTATACAGAATAAGTTTTTGGCTAAAACCTTTACATGTATGTAGAGTAAATTTAATGCAAATGTATCACTTGTGTATATACCCGTACACAACGATGCTCAGTTTGTTGTCACGCACATCTTCAACCCACCGAAACCATAAACTATCCTGATCCTTCGCATCAACCGCTATATTCAAAAAGGCCTTTTCTACATCACCCACTAGCGCAACCCTATTTTCCCTGAACCGGAAAAGTATTTCGAACAAGGGATTTAGAGATGGCCCAGTATACAAACAATCATTTAAGGAGGTCCCGTTTTTTGTTTCTTTTGACGAAGCATGGTAAACAATTCGTAATTTCGTAGTTTCTGCATCCCTTCGAATAACCACATGATGGGGTCAGTAACGCACCTTATCATATGACCCGTATGGCCCCGCGGGCGCTTTCGTTGCAAAACTATTGAGAAAATCCCCGTATGAGGGCCGTACGCGATGGCTCTTCGCGAGATGCGAACTGAAGCGCGGTGGTCATATGATAAAATGCTTATTGACTGAGTTAGGTCGGGCCATATTTTCCCGTCCGGCCCTCCCACTCAGTCAATAAGTACATATTCTCTGTTTCTTCTAACTCGGCTACTTTCTCGATAACCCCAGAATTCAATTGCTCCTTGATGATGGAGTCATACTCGTCTAGGACTTCAGGCTCCTTGCGTAGTTGTTTTAGCTGACCCTTCATACAAACTGATATCGGTATTACTGGGAAGGGGGTCGTGACCTTGCCCCCAGGGGAGCTTGACTGAATACCTCCCCTCCGAAAATCCTATGTCGTTTTCGACAGATTCATGGACATAGTCGTTGCTCTTAATCCCAATTTTCTAGATCCCACAACTTATGAATTTCTCTATCTAAACTGGCTCTGTCGGAAGCTACACTATCTTGTGCTATGAAATTCACTAACACTTCCTGTCGACTATCTACGTCTTGCCTTTTCAGGGGGCGCAACACCCAACCAAGCTCAGTGTGTACTGCAACCAGTTCTTCTTGGTCGTTCCCCTTTGAAATTCCCACAAGTAATCCGCCCCAATTAAAACATCTATCTCGGGCTCATCTTTTGATTGGCAAACCTCAGAAAACCACAGATCGGGCAAATGGGGGAAGTCGTTTTTGACAACCTCTACATGCTCGTTGCTGATGTGTGATGTCCAGCACAACATGAGCTTTGAGTGGTTGTACTTTGTCGCTGTGTAAAGGCATTGCGTCAAAATGAGCAACTTCCCGCAGCCCCAAATCCATGCTTCTCTGACCAAAAGTGCTTATGCTAAGCCATTCCTTTCTTACAATTTGTAAATCGTAATTACTTGCGGCCTTGGTAGTTATGAAAGATCGATGACTTCCTGAGTCAAACAATACTCTCATCCTCCCCTGTCTACTCCCCTTAATCAGCCCTTGTGCGGTTTGAAGGGCAATCCTACTTTCTGTTCCTACAAGCATACTACTTGGACTATTCACTGGAACCGGTCCTATGGGCTGAGGGCTACTCTCCCCTGAGGGTGTTTGTGGTTAAGCTTTGCATAGGCTAGCATTGTGAAAACCCTTACAACTCTTACAGCTGCCACTTATTTTGCAATCACGGGCGCAATGTCCCCTCTGTGTACAATTAAAACATCTACCGTATTTAACTAATAGGCTCTTGCAGTCTTCAATGTTAGTCACCTTCTTGCGTTGTTCCGGTTGATGTCCTCCCAGACAAAACGGGCATCAGCTGTCCTCTCCTCATCTTGTAAACAGGGCACTCGCTGTCAGTTGGGATTTGCATCTGTTGTCACTGGGTCCTGTAACCCATGCTGGCTGCCGTCAGGCACTGGTCTTCTCGCAGTTCCTCTTCTACCAGAAGCGCATTCAGCATATCCCGTAAAGCCCAATCCAGATAATTTTGTCCTCTCATGATGGTAAATATCAGGGTGTCATGGATCTTTTCTAGTAGCATTGGAACAACAATTGGCAAGTACGCTCCTTCCTCCACTTCTAAGGCCTGCAGTGCTCAGGGCTAAACTGCAGAATACAGGGCCACTTTTGAAGGTATGTCAATCAAGCGGTTTGACGGCTTGTCAGTCACGCTCAGTGATGAAAGAACGAGAAAGGGATATATTAGGGAGTGGCTCGCCTGCTCGGCAGTGGCCTTAGTGCTTGAAGAACGTGGTAGATGTATAAGAGAGTGGCTCGGCAGTGGCCTTAGTGCTTTAAGAACATGGTAGATATATTAGAGAGTGGTTCGCCGGCTCGCCGGCTCACCAGTGGTTTTAGTGCCTTAAGAATGAGGTAGATATATAAGAGAGTGGCTTGGCGGCTTGGCGGCTCGGCAGTGGTTTTAGTGCCTTGAGTCGGTGGTACATATATTAGAGGGTGGCTCGGCGGCTCGGCAGTCGCTTAGTGCTTTAGGAACAAGGTAGATATATAAGAGAGTGGCCCGACAGCTCGGCAGTGGTTTTAGTGCCTTAAGAACGTGGCAGATATATTAGAGGGTGGCTCGGCAGCTCGCCGGGTGGTGTTAGCATTATAATGAACGAGGAATGTTTATGTCTGAGTGGCTCTGCTGCTCCACAGTTAACCCTAACACTAAGGCCACTAACCCTAACACGAAATATGATTCAATGTGTAGCAGGCTTGTGTGGCCTCATGGATTAAAGAAATAAATATTATTTGATGTGTAGCATGCTTGTGTGACCTCATGGATTAATTAAAGAACAGGGTATATTCCATTTGTAGTGCTTTTGTGTTGCCTCGTGGATTAATGGAGATATCTAGGTTAATGCAGTATAACATTTATTTCAAGCTAAAACAGTAATTGACAAGTGGAAGACTAGAGTGGTGACTATCATTAATTCAAGAAATGAACAAACATTGTCTCATTAAAATGTATTTCTTAATAACTAAAGTTCTCGTTCTTACGTCAGTGTACGAGTAATGATCCATAATGTTCATACAAGGTCTGCGTTTGTAATGTGTCCTGCATTGATTAGCTCTGTTTGAATGTTTTCTGTAATAAGAGGATTCAGTGGTTCCAAAATTCTTTTGTTGTATTGCTCTTGCAAGCATGGTGCATCGGCCGGCCTGCTGTTTTTTTTTATGAAGACATGCACTTTTTGTGCACAGCGAGGGACTCTTAATTCTGCCACACAGCCATAGTGTTGCAGTGTTTGGGTACAGTGGTGGTATTCTTGTTTTTGCACCGATCTAAGACATCTCAAGGCGAATTTTTTGAAAGCTTGGTAGGTGACCAGTCGCCCTGGGAAGTGGAGAATAGCTGCTGTTATGTCAAGCTCTGTTGGTTGAGTACGCAGTTTCTCCAAGGAGGTCTCTACAATTTCCTTTATGAAGTCGGCGAACATCTCCTTTTGTGCATGCAGGTATTCCATGTACTGCACAGCCTTCTTGTAGCATGCTTCTGTTATTTGCTTAGGAAGATTGTTCGCTGGTTCCTCATTCAACAACAAAGCTTTGAAGTAATCGATGGCATTGAATGCCACAGCCACTCTTGTCACAAGGTCGCTGCCTTTAAACTTTGGAAGCACTTCTCTGTTCTCAATGGCGGCGTTGACTGCATTGACATGATCAGTCTTGTGGCGCTTGTGCAATTCGGAAGCAGCAGCACTCAGTCTGTATGATCTGGTGATGCCTCTGCGTGGCGTGCACAGATGCAAAGACTGGCTGAAAGTCTTTGAGTTGGAGGCGTTCGAGGTATTCTATGGCTTCTTCTTCTTGCTGTGGAGTGGGTTTTCGTGCATTAGGAACAGAAATGAGGAAGTGATCTAGAAGGCCATGGCCTTCGTCCATTCTAAAAATCAGCAGAGCTGCGTTTTTAATCTGGGTTGATCCAAGAAGGGAGAAGGCTGTGTTTAACATGGTAAGAGGCGGATTCTCCACTCCACAGTTTACATAAAAGCTGAACGTCACCAGTCACCTTATCTTCATCATTTTTAAGTAACTTGTTCGGGATGTCAAACAACTCTGGCGACGCGACGAAGGCTTTTCCTTGCTTGGAAATGGTTTTGACCAGTCCTGATGATGTTGTTGCGCTGACAAGGGTCTCTTTTGTCATTGTGTCAACGTCACATGGCGCAGCAAGCACAGTTTCTATCGCTGGTGATTTTCCACTTCCCTGGTGGCCGACAGACATGGGGTAAAGGTTTAGGGGCTGTAAATGTGTCCCGTTAAGGAAGTGTGCATCACTGTTGGCTAGCAGAAATGAAGTTGCGGTCGTCAGTGATGGAAGCAGATAACTAACGGAGCTACCTATGAATTGGGCTTTGGCTTCCAAGAACTTGAACACAGAGTCAGGAAACAGCTCCTCATAATTGAAAGCAATGCCTCAAACTCTACGATGAAATGAGGCCCAGGTATTTTCATTTTGACGTGAAAGACGAACGATTGGATTTGACATTGTGTCCCGTTAGCGTTCATTCGTGTATAGCCGTTAAAAAGAGCAATGCGCCAAGATTAAGAAAGAAAATTTTGAGGAAAACAAAAGAAATTTTTAAGTCATTTCGTTTTGCATGAGTGATTTAAGTAGCTTCTTTTAACTGATGATAGTTCATTAAAAATTAACCAATGAAAAGGTGAGAATTTTGTGGGAATCGAAACAGAGAACAAGGTGCTGAGATTTAAAAAAATCTGGGCGACAAAACAACAGAAAGTTGCAAAAACCTTTCACTTCATGTGAGTGATTTACCAAGTATTAAAGTTTGTTGGAAAATGCACAATTTAAGGTGAGACTTTTACAGCAATGCAAATCGTAAAGTAGGGCAAAGAGTGGCCGGCCAAAATTCAGCGGTGTGTTACAATCTCTGAAAGAGGAAAATGTTGAGGGTCGGAGTTGATGGAAAAGTGTATAAAACTTTTGGCTGTCAGGCAGGCACTAGCTTCAATACAAAGATTGTGAAACTCGGTACACAAGCGGAACTGGAAGCTATCAGCGAAAAACAAGTGCTACCTTGCATTGGATGTATGATGAGCTGAAAGACACTGTTCTCTGTAACAGAAACTTTAATCTGATGGTTGATGGATGAAGAAGTGATCGCCTCAAGACGTGCCTGCCCTGTTTGCGGTGAAAACATGGGGCTGGTAGAATGTACGGACCGATCCGACAGTTACGAGGGGAATGTAGAAAGCGAGCGAATAACAAGCGCCATAAAAGTACAGTCAGCATTCGGAAGGGAAGTTGGTTTGAACAGAGTAATCTTACCCTGGAGGAGATCATCAAGTTCACCTACTGGTGGTCAGAAGGTCTGACGCAACAGCAAATTAAGAAACAGTTGCTCATTAATCCCAACACAGCTGTCGACTGGGATATGTTTTGTCTCGAAACATGTGAAGTTACCATCCAGAGCAATAGTGAAAAGTTAGGCGGTGAAGGGAAAGTGGTCCAAATTGATGAAAGCAAGATTGGAAAGCGGAAATACCACCAAGGGCACAGAGTTGAAGGACAACACTAGGGACAACAGAAAACATGACAAAGTCAAAACCAAGAGGAAGAGATCACCGTTTCATTGAATGGAATGTGAAGCTTTGCAATCATGGCTGCACATACCAAACGTGCGCAAGTTCAATGGCCCTGCCTTAGAGACTGCATAACTTTCGGGAGGCACCCCCCAGGATCACTGCTCAGCACAATTTCATTGAATGGAATATGTTGAAATGCCTGCGCAGAGCAATGTGCGCAACCACACCTGCAGCAAATTTTTTGTTTTTTTAAATAGAACCCTGTTTTACTTGGCGCCAACAACATAAAACATAACAAAGTCAAAACCAAGAGGAAAACATCACCGTTTCATTGAATGGAATATGAAGCTTTGCAATCATGGCTGCGCAAACCAAATGCACGCAAGCTTTGAAAAAGTTCACCTCCGTCAACCCCAATTTCTTGTTTGAAAGAAAGGCTTTTTTAAAGAATGGTCAACGCCACTTGTAGCTTTAATCATGGCTGCTCAAACCAAATGCGCACAACCAAACGTCCAGCCAAATTTCTTTTTCTACTAGAGCCCGGTATTACCCGGCGCCAAAAACAGAAAACATGACAAAGTCATAACCAACAGGAAAAGATCACCGTTTCATTGAATGGAATATGTTGAAATTCCTGCGCAAAGCAATGCGTGCAACCACACCTGCAGCAAATTTTTTTTAAAAATACAGCACGGTTTTACCTGGCACAAAGTGAAAACCAAGAGGAAGAGATCACCATTTCTTTGAATGGAATATGAAGCTTTGCAGTCATGGCTGCGCAAACCAAATGCGCACAACCTTTGAAAAGGTTCACCTCCGTCAACCCCAATTTCTTGTTTTAAAGGAAGACATGTGCTTTGTAAAGAATGGTCAACGCCACTTGTAGCTGTAATCATGGCTGCGCAAACCAAATGCGTGCAACCAAACGTCCAGCCAAATTTCTTTTTCTAATAGAGCCCGGTTTTACCTGGCACCGAGAACAGAAAACATGACAAAGTCAAAACCAAAAGGAAAAGATCACCGTTTCATAGAATGGAATATGAAGCTTTGCAATCATGGCTGCCCAAACCAAATGCGTGCAAGCTTTGAAAAAAGTTCACCTCCGTCAACCCCAATTTCTTGTTTGAAAGAAAGAAATGTGTGTTTTGCCGCAACAGTTTAATGGCCCTGCCTTAGAGACTGCATAACTTTCAGGAGGTACCCCCCAGGATCATTGCACAGCACAGTTTCATTGAATGGAATATGTTGAAATGCCTGTGCAAAGCAATGCATGCAACCACATCTGCAGCTATTTTTTTTTTAATAGAGCCCGGTTTTACCTGACACCAACAACATAAAACATAACAAAGTCAAAACCAAGCGGAAAAGATCACCGTTTCATTGAATGGAATATGAAGCGTTGCAATCATTGCTGCGCAAACCAAATGGCGCAAGCTTTGAAAAAGTTCACCTCCGTCAACCCCAATTTCTTGTTTGAAATAAAGAAATGTGTTTTTTGCCAGAACAGTTCAATGGCCCTGCCTTAGAGACTGCATAACTTTTAGGAGGTACCCCCCAGGATCACTGCTCAGCACAATTTCATTGAATGGAATATGTTAAAATGCCTGCGCAAAGCAATGCGCTCAACCACACCTGCAGCGAATTTTTTTTTTTAAATACCTGGCACAAAGTCAAAACCAAGAAAGACGTGTGCTTTTTTAAAGAATGGTCAACGCCACTTGCAGCTGTAATCATGGCTGCGCAAACGAAACGTTCAGCCAAATTTCTTTTTCTAATAGAGCCCGGTTCTACCTGACACCAAGAACAGAAAACATGACAAAGTCAAAACCAAGAGGAACAGATCACCGTTTCATTGAATGGAATATGAAGCTTTGCAATTATTATCATTATTACTTATTACTTATTAGGCGCAAATTAACATCTGAATATGATCAAATGCGCCTTACAACTAAAACTACTCCTAATAATTACAATAAAATATAATTAAGAATACTTGAAATTAATAACTTTAAAAGTAGTCAATCTAACAATAACAGGCAAAAGCCTTCCTAAATAAATAAGTCTTTATAGTTCGTTTCAAAACCAAAAAGTCATCGATGTCTCTAACACTCGCAGGCAGGCTGTTCCACAATACAGGGGCAGCTGTTTGGAATGATCTGTCTCCCAGAGTTTTCTTTGTTTTCTTTATGGGCAACTGTAATAGTAGTTCTTTAGAAGAACGAAGCTGGTACTTACATTTATCCTTTAATCGAACCAGATTACAGATATAGGATGGCGCCAGTTGATAAATTGCTTTAAACGTCAAAACTAATATTTTGAACTCAATACGGTAAGTAACGGGTAGCCAGTGCAAAGAAAATAAGACGGGTGTAATATGATTAAACCTCGGAGTTGAACATACGAGCCGGGCAGCACTATTTTGGATGCGTTGTAACTTACTTATGTGTATCGCGGGAACTTTATAAAGAAGACTATTACAATAGTCTAAGCGGCCAATAACAATGGAGTGAACAAGCGTATGTGCGGCATCGATGGTGAGGTACTTTCTGATCCGCCTTATATTGTAAATATG
>BLFK01000715.1:220653-223153 GCA_014634185.1 Astreopora myriophthalma
TCCTCCTCTTCGTCCTCAGCATCAGTATCTAGCTGATTGTCACACAGATCACCACTATCAGCACAGCTGTACAGGTTAGTGCATTTTAGTTCAGCTTTCCGGCAGTTGCACCTATTTGTTGAACATCGAATCTTAATTAGAGAACACAAAGAGACAACACTCTGAAAAAGTTTGGGGCAACACTAAGTTTATTGAAAACAAGCACGGAAGGAAAAATAAAATAACCCCAAACCCATAGGAAAGAGAAAGGAAAAAAAAATGAAAAAAGTTATAAAGAGATATGGGAAAGACGAGTGGAAATAGAGCGCAGGATGTCAAGTTTCTTCTGCGTAGACAGCTCGAGGTAAATTAAATAAGCGTCACTTTGCCAGTCACCATGTGCTTTGATAAACTCAGAAGGCGCACCGCAATTAAATGCAAATGTAGCGCCCCCTTGATGAAAACTGCCAGACGAAAAATGTTGAGGAATAAAACCTGCGTCACGCATGCATGCTTTGAAAAAGCGATTAAAATGAGAAGCAAGAACAGGCTTAATGCCACTGCCTTCAGATACCATAAACAGGGGTGACTCTAAGGGTGCGGTGAACTAAAGAAAAATAATTTCTAAGCGCAGAAACTGGGCACAGAATAGAGTTAGGAATGCGCAGTAACGGAATTCCTAAAACACGCTGATGAAGCTGAATGGTCTTAGTTCTATAAACTCGTAAAACCGCGCCAGCAGCGGAGAACGAGAGGTCAGAACGCGTTAAAAAATATGCCTAATTGGAACCCAAGTTGGACGACTTATAAGGAACTAAGTTGGAAATTCGAAGAAACGAAAAGAAAGCCACTAAAAAGGCAGCATGCATGCAAACGTGCAATTAATTTGCCCAATCGAAAAGCTGAAAACAATGAAGAGGCATGTCAATAGTGACCGGATGAGTGATGTGAACAGAATCACTCATGACATGGCGGAGGGCCCGAAGGGTGAGAAGGGCATCATAGTCATGCATAAAAGAAAAATCTGCACCCAGTGACCTATTGACATGCTTCAAAATATTGATGTAATTAATAAATGAACGGTAACAGGATAGTGAACGCGAAAGAAAAACTAAATAGGCTAAGAATGACCGTTTCGAGACCGGAAACGGAGCCAAGTTATAATATTCACAAAATAAAATATATGCATTCAACTGAGTTCTCATGTTCCTCTTTGTAGACTCTTGAAATGCCCACGACTGAATCCGGAAGGCGTATTCCAGTAAAGTCTGTGAGTTTTCTGCAAAGGAAACACCGTCAAAAATAGAAACTTAATAAAAGGAAAATATTATGTAACGGTGAAATGGAACAAACTGTCTAGTACAGGGCACTCTGAGAACTGCAGGCTGGTGGATAATGCATGGAACTGAGCACTGAAGTCTCCAGTGTGAAATCTGCTTAATGAATCGGCGAGCCAATTAGCACACCCACGAACATGACAAATAACCAGCTGGATGTTAAACGAGGCAAGGAGCAGCCAGAGTTCTCGTAAGCATTGCTGCATGAAGAGATTAGTGGAATACTGCGAATTGATGACTGAGACACAGGTAGAATTGTCCAAAAGTAGCTCTACTTTGAGGCCCTCAAGCTTGCGTGACCACAATTTGTTGGCGATCACAACAGTAAGGAGTTCCGGTTCATTGATGTGAAGATCTTGAGAGAGGATGAAATCCGGAAATTCGCGGTGGACAGACTCCCCGAAAACAGATCGCCCAGCAACCTGACAGGCAAGCGTCAGTCGCAAACAGTTTGGGATTGGAAATGAGCACATGGGAAGGAATAACTGAAATGCCATTGTACTGTGCAAGGAAGAACAGCCACCAGTCGAGGTCTGAACGAAGCTCATCAGTGAGCGGGAAAGAAGCGTTCTTGGGACGTGAGAAGCAAGTGCGAAGGGCGTTTAAGTGATGGCTCATGAACGCCCGGCCAGAGCGCACGCAAGCAGACACAAAGGACAATTTGCCAAGCAACTGCTGGAGTTCGTGTTGTGTCGTGTGAACGAAGATTTGTTTAACCATTTGTGCAGCTCTTGGTGCAATTCAGAATACGAAAGGAGGGAACTGACAATGTCATGTCCAAGGTATTGATCCAAATACCAAGGCACAGCATATGATGGCAGGGTGGTACATCTTTTTCAGGGGACGCCATAAGGCCAAGATCATTGAAAAGCGAGTTCATTCTTGGTGTTCAGATGACGTCACGCGCTGTTCCATATTTGGGTGTCCGCCATGTTTGAGTCCCTCGAGCGCCTTGTAATTTATGAGAATTATCTCCAAGTTTACAGTAGTTGTCTGTATTTTCGACCTTTCCAATGGATGCACCGAAAAGCGAAGACAAGGAGGACTTAGAAGGCCTGTCTGGGGCCTTCCCTGTAATATCTGAGTACGCAAAAAGCCTTGAAAAGCACATAAAAAGGAGATACTTACAGAAAATTTCAGTGATTGGCATTGACCCCGCAATCGTCCCGAGCGACCAGTTTGAT
>BLFK01000715.1:228153-230100 GCA_014634185.1 Astreopora myriophthalma
AAGTTGCCGAGCGAAGACCAAACGGTAGTGAGGTATGGAAGAATAGCGAGCCATCGACGGACATACCCAGCAATGGATAATCTGCAGGATTGATGGGAATTTGTCTATAAGCTCACCTGAGATCTTTCTTGAAAACGTGGCAACCGCGACCCTTGTCATTGATAAATTCGATAAGACGATCTATGGCAGGAAGGCGCAACTTGAAATACTGTGCTAAATAATGATCTTAACAGAAGAACCCTCTGGAAAGCTCAAATCGTGGACGATACGCTAATCGGTAGAGTCACGCTTGGGCACACACATAAGCGGTGAAACGGCACAGTTGGTATTAAAAGGATTGCAGTGAAATGGACCCATGACTGACTACTGATAGGCAAGTTCTTTTGCGATATATGAGGTCAAACAATCAGAGTTAGAAAATGCTGAAGGATGGTTACGAAATGTGGAAAGAGGCAAAACATCAGCACGGAAATTAATCGGCCAGCCAAAACGCAAGAAATCAACGATGATTCTGTCCTCATAATGCTCTAGATATTGAGACCAAAAGTCAAGGTTAAAGCCGGACTGTACAGGGCACTGGGCACCGAGAGCATTAGGGGCGCCCCATGCACACACTTCGTTGGACAACTGAACTAAAGATTGTAGTCATGAAGATTGTTCTGATGAAGGAGGTGAGGGCTGGTGAGAAGGAATAGGATATTTCTGCTTGGCACAATTGAGCATAGCATGTTCAGAAGAGTCACAAACACAGCAACGATGCATGAGCTTGTAAGAGGCATCACTGATGTTGCAATGACATTTGCAGGAGTAATTCCACTCCTTGCAATAATCCTTGGCACGAGAACGAACTTGGGAATTACCATTTGGACGAGACGGGATGGTCGCATTAGATCTCAGATCCTGATGTGTAAAGAAAGTCTGAGCATGATCGCAAATCGTGTCCGACCGGGACCAGGCTAGTCGGCCCTGCTGAATGGCACTGTGGACTGAAAAATTAAAATTTCGGACACTAGACCATGAATACGTGATCGCGTGATCCATTACCAGCTGCAAATGGGCCAACAGAGAAGGTTTACAGGACTCTGGCTGCTCCTTGCAAAATTCCAAGAACCCACTAACAAACTCTGCAAGATCAAGCTTGTCATGATCAACCCTACCTTTAGCAGAAAACAGGTAATTGTTTGGAAGAGAAGTGCTCGCTTTCTTTTTGGTGCGAAGCTGATCCAGCGTGGTGAACTGTTGCACAGGAGCAGCTGGCATTGAACAAGGCGCAATCACGGTTTCCAACTTCACAGGCGAAACTGGGGGTGGGGCGACCAGCCAAGAGTTTGCGGATAATTGCGTGAGCTCCAGTTTGGCTTCTGCGATCTTAAGTTCCGTGGCGAGGTTCTCTTTGCGGAGAGTTTCCAAAAGAATGAGATTCTGCACCGATGCGGACTGGTCTGGCTGGGATGGAGGCGATGGCACTTTGTCCTTCTTCACAGACTTGGAGGAGGATTTCTTTGGCTTAGCGCCCGAAGGCTCGGAAAGTTCTTGCTCTTCTAAAAACAACAACAACAACAATAGTTTATTTACATTTCCATTCTTACATAAGATTACAATGTTTTCTATACTTAGAAAAAGAGAAGAGAAATTAGACAGTTACTAAGATACTAAAATATAAATTACATACAGGGAAATGCCAAGCATCTAAATAAACCGTTAAGGTTTTCTAGTTAGACACTAGACCTGCTTAGTATCATAGAGTATGCAGACATCTATACACACACCAAAAACAAAAGACGCACTATCACACTAAATAATTAATAAATAAGTAAGTAATAAATAAATAATAAATAATTAATGACTGGGGAGAAGATCAGATTGAATTAATTTTGCTTCGACAACAGATATTGTTTGACTTTTTTTGGAAAGGAAAAGAAACTGAGGTTTTTCATTTCCGTTGGC
>BLFK01000715.1:230625-245837 GCA_014634185.1 Astreopora myriophthalma
TTTATTAGTGAACTAATAAAGTGACAAAATGCTGTCAGCAAAACCATTGTTTACATCAGTTGGCTTGTTGTAAAACCTAGCAAAAGTGGTGGCTGAAGACCAACCAGCAGCTGACATTATCTGGTCTAAAGGTACAGAGCACAAACTTGCTTTAGATGTGGAGGCAGACCTTGTGCTATGTGGCTTAAATTTGTCTACATTAATCCCTGCTTCCTTCATAACAACTTTAACCCAACGACTAATGGTGCTCCTGGACACCAGATGGAAAGGCTTCAAATAACTAATAAACACTTGTTTACATTGTCCATGCAACTCTTGTGTGCGTGCTAAATATTCCCTTAGTGTAGTGACCACACATAGGATGGGGTCAGCAGGATATGAAGTAAACTGAACATGAACTGATTTTGCACCAGGCTTGGTTTGCTTTATAGACTTCAACATAACAAACGTAATTTGTGATTCCGTGCTTGTCATGTCCTCAAGATTTAGCATATGTATGGTTTGCCCACGCTGGGCCGAAACTAAAGACATTAACACAACTGTTTTCAATGTCAAGTCTTTAAGAGGAACATCCCTGGTAGTAGGGATTGTCTTAAGATGTCTCAGGACTGTTCCTACATCCCATGTTTCTGTGTATCTTGATACTGTTGGTCTGGATTCAAAGACTCCTTTCAGAAATCTTATGACTGTAGGATGAGCACCAAATGTAATGCCATTTACAGGTTATAGTATACAAGACAGAGCCGATCGTGCCGTATTCAAAGCACTGTAACCAAGACCTTGATCATATAACTCGACAAGGAAATCTAAAGCTTGGGAAATAGAGGGATCAACCCAACTGACATTTTTCGTTATCATGCGTAAGAGTTGTGAGTACCATGACTGGGTTTCCCACATAGGAACAATTATGATGCCCTCTGATTTCTCCATCGCTATTTTCTGTAAACATCGAGCAATCAAACGAAATGGAGGGAAAGCATAGAACAAATGATTACCCCAAGTGATTGAAAAAGCATCCACATAAGTTGCTTCTGGGTCTGGTTTCCAGGATGCATAGGTCTATGGTGGGTTTCCCCCATATGTCAATGATCTCGCAAAATAAGCGAGGTGAAAGCGTCCACTCTTTATTATCGCTGAAAATCCTGGACTCTGTCTGCATGGATATTTTCTTTCCCTGGGATATGAGCTGCAGATAACCATATCAGTCTGTCCATGTAAAATTGCCAAATGTTCTTAGCAACAGAATGGCACTCCATGTGTACCCCCCATAGAGTTAATATAGTTTACCGCAGTGGTATTGTCAGAATAAACCCGAAGGTGTACAGAGTACTCCTTCCTGCAGAAGGCTTTTAAGGCATATAAAACAGCCATTAATTCCAGACAATTTATATGTTGCAGTGTTTCAACCTCATTCCATCTACCCCCTGTTTTTGATGCACCCATCACTGCACCCCAGCCATCATTTGAGGCATCAGTGTACAAAGTGATGTTAATCTGGTAAGTAGGTATACAGATCTTGTAATCAGCACTATCTATATTGTCATACCACCACTGTAATTCCTGTTGGCTTTCTGCAGATAGTGTCATATGAGCAGAGTAGTTCCCTTTGCACTTTTTAAGGGCAGTTGTTTTATCATTCTCAAGATGTCTATAAAAAAGGGGCCCATGTAATACACCTAGAAAACTGGACACAAGCAGGCCAATTACCTCTGCAAGGTCATGAATTGTCATATGTACCTTGCAAAGAAAGAAGGTCAAAACATTTTTCTTTTATGCGATTCACCTTCTCTGGAGTTAAGCTAACTGTCATATTCACTGAGTTAAGAACAAATCCTAGAAATATAGGTTGTAACACTGATTTAAGGGGATGAATAACAAACCCCAGCTTGACAAATAAATCAGTTGTGTCAGTGATGTTATCATGGCATTCACGCACAATATCTCTCTGTAAATATGAATCATCAGTGTATCCAACATTCAAATGCCCTTTACGTCTCAGGGTTGCATAAACAGGTTTTAACACCTTTGTGAACAATCGGGGTGCACTGGAAAGGCCATTTGGTAAACCGGTGAATTGAAATAGTTGTCCCTTCCAGTGGAATCTGAGGAATTTTTGGTATTCCTCATCAATGGGTATTGAATAATACGCATCACGCAAGTCGACAGGTGCCATATGGCAGTTTGGCTTTATGAGCCTTATGGCTGATTGCAATGTGTCCATCTTAAAATGATGGTACTCAACATATGCATTAAGCTTTTTCAAATTCAATATCAACCTACGTCCACCATCTTTTTTAGGTCTAATAAATATGGTGGAAATGTATTCTCCTCTACAATGACTTGCTTCTGCAATAACACCCTGTTTTAAGAGCTTTGGAATTTCCTCCTCAATAATAATCTGTTCTTGAGGGGTAAAACTTATTTCCTGTGGCACAGACTCCTGTTCAGGGAGTTGGGCAAATTCTATTTTGTAGTGTTGCACACTATCAAGACTCGTCTGAAGTTAAGCAGCGCCACTGGGTAAAAAACTGTTTCAATCGCCCACCTATATTGTCATTAGACACAGATAGGGAACGAGCTCTTACCTCAACATTATTTGTGTTAACAGGGTCTATAGCTGTGGCCTTTATTTCGGTTTCCCTTGTTTTGGTCTCCGTGTCTGGTTGGGGTTGGTAGACTGTCGAACATTGTTTCGAAACCCTAAAAAAGGCCTCCTGCTACGATTTCCATGTCTCTTGGAATCATAGTTGCTGAAATTCCTTGTGTTTCTGAGGTCATAATGTGATCTCTGTGCTGACCCATGATTTGTTGCAACTTTCTTTCTGACGCGGTTGACTTCAGTCAACTCTTTCACTTCCTTTGCTAAGTCATCGCCAAATAGTTGGTCGGTGATAGTAACAGAGCAGGAAGACGAGCATAAATGTTTGTAATCATTATTTAAGTCTGGCTCCATCAGCTCTCGACGCCTCTGGTTTAACTCCAAATTTGCATTAGCTGTCAGGGCAAAAGCATCAGTGGCTTCCTGGAGTATTTCATTCCCCGAGGAAATTGAGGACAGATTTCCAAGCAACTTGTTTACCGCACTCGTCAAGGCACAGAGTCCTTTGAACAAGGAAGTTTGCACTTTCTGCAATTTCACATCTTGTGAGCGTACTGCTGGGCTCAAATTATCCCAAACTGCTTGATTAACTCTAACTTTGGTTAGGTTTTCGCAGTTTTTTGGGCGATGATATTTATTCATCTTATCCTGAAGCTTTTCTTCGGTTAGCCCGTCCTTGAGCATCAAATCAATTACACTCGCCAGTTCGCAGTCCACCTCAGGACTCGTTTCTTCTTTCAAGAGATCTTGTTTTAGACTTTTTAATATCTCACTCTTTCCTTCATTAGAGGCGTGAGTCGCTCTATTGATAAGCGCTTCAATTTCTGGGGATTTCTCCGAGTTTCGTTCACAGCGCTTCTTTGCGGGTGGTTCGCCAACCTCGTGGTCTTGCGTTCCCGCGCTCTGTAGCTCGCTTTCCTCTTCATGAGCGATTTCTAACTCTCCTTTAAACGTCTCAAACGCCTCAGCAATGGCATTAGCCGTACTGGTAGACGTTGCTGATAGTGTTTGGTTCAGACTATCAAATCCTTCCTCGCATAACTGTCAACATGAGTTGCATAACAGCAGAAACACGAGAGGCGCCAATTATGGCTCCACTCTCTGTTGGTCCTTCGATGTTTTCGGATGTAGAGAGGATATTCTCCGCCCCGTCTAGCTTTCTCTTTCTCCCTGAATGCTCTTTACTCATTCTTTGTTCTTGTGTATTGACTTCGGTACTTTTTTCCTTAATCTCGAGGAGCAAATTATTGCTACTTGTAATTTAACACCGTTCGCTTTCAAAGGCGGCAACACACTGAGTTCGTGCAGGCGCAATGCTATCTCATGTGAGCCCTCAGTGTGGTGACAGTAGAATTTCTGGTCGTGATTGGCCCACCATCATGAGACGAGCAAACAAACATCGGTCTTCCTTTAACTCCAAAATCTTCTTGTTGACAACGATTTTCGTTTTCTTTGTCACCTTTTTCCAAGTTTGAAGCTCACACTTTTTCATCGGTGACCATAGGTTTTCCCTCCCTTCTTGAATGCGCTTCATGACAAATGTTCTGAAATGTTTATCTCCTTCAGTCCTTTTCGCACAAAGATCTAGTTTGATTTCCTCGGGCATCACAACTTTAGAAACGAGATTAAAGAGATGATCTTCTGACTGAGTAAAGGGATTGGTGAAGGTTGCAATTGTGGTCGTCAGCTTGCTGATGTTTTTTTTCTTCACGAGATAACAGTGGCTGTAAGGTTATGATTTTGGTCTTGTAACTTGGTCGAAACACCTGCCATATCGTTAGCCTCCTCTGTCAATCAGGCAAGTTCTGGGGAAATCAAGAAGAACTTTGCTCGAGCACTAGGATTCAGAGTTATTCCTACCAATCCTCCGCTTTCATGGAGCGATTGACGTGCTCCAGGGCGTTGACAGCACCAAGACCACAGAATGGTACCAGGGCATTTTAGTTTACCACCCAGTTTCCATTCTGGAATTCTGCCTCAATGTCAGGGTCGGTGGGTTTTAGAGACTTCATTTCAGCAAGGTATAAAGGAATCATCCGTGCATAGTTCATGTGATTGTGTGGGAAGAAGTACCGTGTAAATATCTCAAGGGATTGTAAATGAAGGTTCCAGTTGGCTGTTCAAACTGCCCGCGTGAACATCATCATCTCCAGAACCATGCACATATACTGGCGGAAAACCTTGAACATTGGATTGTTGGCGTGTCGTCTATCAAACTCAGCCATCCTCTCCACAATGTCCATGGTCTCAACAGCTTCAACCATTTCTTTGTGCTTCTCCAGTATGTTCCTTTTCTCTCCGCTTGAGCATGCTTCTTCCAACTGTCCTACTAACTGTGTCAAACGCTCCTTACAGTGACCAGCTTCCTGGGTCAGAAAGGCTTCTAGGTAAAGAGTGAAGAGAGACTGCAAGGTTACAAGATTTGCTGATTCTGATAGTTTAACATGGTTGCCCTCCAGGATTTGGCTCACAGTAGATGGGCAATACAGATCCGCCTCTATCCATGCAATGTCAATTCCACTACTTTTGATGGTCTTCAGTTGGGTCATTACAATATGCAACTCTCCTGGACGAAGAATTATGTTGTTTAGATCATGACGAGCCATCTGCAGCTTCTTGGCTGGCATATAAAGACCCATGTCCAGGGAGATGATGGTCTTTCTTTGTTGGCCAACAACCTTAACATTAATGGCTTGAGCTTGCATGAGCACTGTAGGTATGGTGTTCCACTTGTGTGCCGGAGCTGCAATTAAGGGAGGTGTGCCTACTCTTGTAACTGGCATAGCTTCACCCACAACAGAATTGTAAGCTGACCAGACCGGAACTTTGCTTTGGCAACATTCCTCTTCCTGTTGCACATCATTAGGAAGTTTCTCTCTAGACAAGGTACGTGCCAATAGCCAAGCATAATCTTCAGAACTTAAAGTGTTTGGGATTTCTTCTTCGGTAAGCAAGGCAAATGTAGGATGCATTGGACTTGGAGGCTTTTTAGGGGGTTCAGGACAATCCAGTAAAGTGGATATCGATGCAGGCAAGTCCTTGACGGCTCTGACCTGGTTTACATTGTCTGGATTTAATCTAGTGTTCGAATAGAACATGTGTACGAATACATGTGTACATGAATACGAGGAAATAACTGGTTATATATAGGGCGTCCAGGAGTGCAACATGATGGCATTTTATGGTGGACAAAACAATGTTTCTGTTAAGTTGTACCTCCCTAAATACATGCTTAACAATAATTGTAATGAATAGAAATTTGGATTTTTTTTTTGCAAAGTGGTTACCTTAATTGAGGCCTCTCGTCATCTGCTTGACACTTCTGATAAATCGCCATTGATGTCCCACACAATGTGTTGCTTCCATCATAGGTATCTTCCTGAAAATCGATGTTGTCGATGGCAAAGACATGCCTTCCTTTAACTATGTCTGGCGGCAGAAATAGTCCATTGTTGTGCTCCATTCGCTTCTATTTGTGACTCCACACGCAGAAGTCTGTTGTACTCAACAGATAAACCAAAGCCACGAAGCATGTTCACAAGCTCTTTACTTCTGACACACTGATGAACCGCGAGACCAATTGCTAACTGCTGTGGCATTTCACGACTTGACTTGAATATCTCCGACTTCTTGTTGCTTACTTGGCGCTCTGTCAGGCACGTAGATATTGTGCTTTGCACCAAACTCATAGCACGCTTGTGCACTTCATTGCTTTTTTCTTGTACGGAAAGAGTGGTGTTGGGCCCATTGATTACCATCTGAAAAAGCAGTATAGTTCTTCGTGGTAAATATCTTTGGAAAGACCCTCTAATGATCCCTCGAACACCCACTTTTTGAACTGGTTGATACACTTTCTTAAATACAATGTGGCATCATACAGTGTCTTCATAGCATCATTTACATCACTTTCCTGGTTTGACAACTGGATAGCTGCATCTCTTGTTGCCTTTATGGTTACTCTCTCGGACTCATTAACTCGTTTTGATTTAGGAAATTCAGCTTCTTCAATCTTACTCTGTATGAGCTGTTTTAGCACTTTAAGACTGCAGTTCTTATTGTCTACACCATTTTCCTTTAGAATACTATCGTAAGCAGCCTGTAGTTCTGACATGATGTACAATTTGCCACTCTTTAACGCTATCTCGGTTGTTGTGAGAAACTCTGTTTTTGCTGCTATTTCTGCAGCTATAGAAGCTTATGATGGTGTAGTGTCAACTTGTTCTAAATAAGATAATCGTTGTAATAGGGGTAATTAGTGACGTCATAGAGCACGATCTCTTTAATCCAATAAACCTACTGAATGAACCAGGACTTATCTTTTATGTTGTGTTAAAATCGCAACATTGGTGCCGAGACCCGGCTCTTTCCGACCAAAATGTCAGAAGAGCTTCGAAGACTGAAGTCAGTACGAGGTTCGTACAGAGGGCATTGCACTCAAGAGTTCAAAAAAGCCGACAGACTACTGACATCGGAGCCGCTCAACATCGCCGAACTTAAAGCGCTTCAAGATCGACTAACAAGAAGAGGAAATGATCTTTCAGACATGGACTCACAAATAGCCATGGCCATTTCCGAGGAAGAACTAGAGAACGAGATAGAAGATGCCTTGTCAATTCAAGACACCATCTCCGACTACAGGTTCATGATAATGGAAGCACTGAAAAACAACCAACACGACAAACCGGTGAGCTCTTTCCATGATAACAATAGTTCAACGAAACCGACAACTACGCAAATCAACGTCAATCTGCCAAAACTCAGCATTCAACCATTCAACGGCAATCAATTAGAGTGGCTCACTTTCTGGGACAGTTTTAGCGCAGCGATCGACGAACACAGCGAATTGAATAACATCGAAAAAATGAATTATTTACAAAATATGCTTAAAGGAGAGGCAGCGCGCGCGATCGCCGGACTACCACTTACCAACGAAAACTATACGAAAGCAATCGAAATATTGAAAGAACGCTTCGGCGATAAACAAAATCTTATCAATGCATACATGGAATCTATGACCAGAGCTACCCCACCCACATACGAAATATCTAGTCTGCGAACATTTTATGACATCTACGAATCAAACATTCGCGGTCTGGAGGCCCTCGACGTCAAAACCGACACGTACGGCTGCCTTCTTATACCGATACTCTTGAAGAAACTACCGGAATCCATACGTTACGCGATATTCAGATCGGACAGTTCGGCGGATAAGTCACTTGACAAGTTACGAATCGCACTTCGACGAGAAATCGAAACAATCGAGAAGGGTCGCCTGTCAACCACGAAAAGCTACGAAGCATACGACGAAGAACCACTTGTTCCGACAACCGGAACGATGCTATCCAGAACGCAGCCACGAACGCAGAGCGAGAAACAACGCCCAAAACAAAAGAACTGCGCCTACTGTGCCGGTGACCATAGGTCAGACAATTGCAACGAATTCGTAACTGTGCAAGAACGTTACCAAGTACTACAACGACAACAACGTTGCTACAACTGCCTAGGCACAAATCATAACAAAACAAAATGTTTTTCTAAGCGGCGCTGCATGAAGTGTAAAAAGAAGCATCACACTTCACTTTGCGACGGACAAACACAAAACCCGTCAAACGATACCGCGTCTAACCAGTCGACCTCACAGATCGAGCAAACGAAAGCAAGCGCACACGACGAACCGAAGGACACTCACAAAGAGAAGAAAACCCACGTAGGAACAACACAGTTGCTAGATCTGCAACAGAATCAAATCCTAATGCACTCAGCTAGAACAACAGCAATCAGCCAAAGATTCCAATGCTCACAGGCACATCTTCTCTTTGATACAGGCTCACAGAGGACGTTCATCACAGAAACCATGAGGAACCGACTAAACCTCAAAACTATACGCCAAGAACTCCTTGACGTAACCACATTTGGCGATATCAAAACCACCAGACGAAACTACGACGTAGTCTCACTCAAACTCGATACGGGAAAGGAAAGTTTATCCTTAACGGCACTTGTAACTCCTACAATCTGCCCACCACTGAAGATAAAAGCTTTCGAAATTCCCCCCGAACTAGAAGGTCTAAAACTAGCGGACACGCCTATCGGAAACTCAGAAGTGGATATACTTATCGGAAACGACCAATACGGTCACCTGATCACTGGCAAGATGATCAAAACGAGTAACGAAGCCATGATCGCTATCGAAAGCAAATTTGGCTGGCTTCTAGCAGGATCCACCTCTAATATACGCAACAGCAACACAATGGGATGTCACCGGATAGACACCCAGTCCGCCGAATCACAACTCGACAGCATACTCACTAAATTTTGGGAAACACACCAAATTCCCAACGAACGCAATCAAGACGATTCCGTCATGAAAACATTTCGGAAAACAATCCAATTCAACGATACTTCGGGTAGATATAGTGTTGCATTGCCGTGGAACGAAAACAAAAACGATCTGCCGTCCAACCTGAACCTCAGTGTAAAACGACTAGCCAGTCTCCAGCGAACCTTAAACAAAAGAGACCCCGAACTTCTCGGCAAATACGACAAGCAACTGCAGGAGCAGCTCCAAATGGGATTTATAGAGAAAGTACCGGACATGAATCACCACGAAGAAATCGTCCACTACATCCCTCACTTCCCAGTGTTTAAAGAGGATAGCGCGACAACAAAAATGAGAATAGTCTATGACGCCTCAGCAAAGCAAAACTCCAATTCACCAAGCTTAAATGACTGTCTTCACACCGGAGAGAACCTAATGCAAGACCTGACAGGAATTCTTCTCTGATTCAGAGCACACAATGTGGCATTCATCGCCGATATCGAGAAGGCATTTCTCCAAATCGAACTCCACCCAAACGTTAGAGACGCCACGCGATTTCTTTGGCTTAACGACATCAACAAACCAGCCACCGATACAGATAACTTACGAGCATATAGATTTCAACGCGTCCTATTTGGAGCGACTTCATCACCTTTTCTTTTAATTGCAACAATCCAGTATCACTTAATGAAAGCAACTTCATGGATAGCTACTGACCTCATCAAATCAATGTACATGGATAACGTGGTGACGGGGGCTGACAGCCAGGAAAAGGCCGTAGAATACTATACATCATCACGAAAATATTTGAAGGACGCTGGAATGAATCTGAGAGAATGGAATTCGAGCTCACCAAACCTTAACATCAAAGCAAAAGAAGACAAATGCGCAGCTAAAAACCCGCAAACTAAAGTACTAGGTCTAAAGTGGGATGCGACACTGGACACGCTATCACTCTCACTCGATAAGATGATAAACGACATTTCACAAGCTACTCAACAAAAGATGAGCAAAAGGTCTGTCCTAAGCATCGCCTCAAAAGTATTCGACCCTCTCGGATTCGTTGAACCTATCACCGTTAAAGCAAAGATCATGGTACAAGACATATGGAAACAAAATATGACTTGGGACCAAGAAATAAGGAATGACTTAAAAGAACAGTGGATTAAATGGCTCGACGACATTAAAAACCTGTCCATCTTCAAGATACCAAGACCCTATTTCAGTGACAACATCACCAGCAAACAACAACTTCATATATTCTGTGATAGCAGTCAACGAGCCTATGGTGCAGTAGCATACCTTCGAGGAACATCAGGAAACACGACGCAAACAAGCTTCGTAATCGCCAAAACAAGAGTCGCACCTGTTAAGACGCCAACACTTCCACGATTGGAACTACTAGCAGCACTGTTAGGAGCCAACCTATCGACGTACGTCATGAAAACTTTACAACTCGGAAAGGAATGCGAAATCATCTACTGGAGCGACTCACAAATTGTGCTATCGTGGCTTTCATCCAACAAAAGACTGCAACCATTCGTAGACACGCGAATACGTAAGATAAAGCAAATCACAGGGACACATAAATGGATGTTCTGTCCCACATCCTCAAATCCTGCGGACTTAATAACACGAGGAATAAGCACAACGCTGTTCTATCAGAATAGAGCATTATGGTTTGAAGGTCCATCGTGGTTAAAAGCACCGAATGACCAGTGGCCACAAGTTCAGTCAAAGGAACCTATCACAGACATAATCGACAGTCCACAAATGCATATAATAGTCAAATCAGGTAGTCTTAACATACTTGACTCAATAGACTTAGAGAGGTACAGCACCTTAAACAGAGCGATCCGAGTAACGGCCACACTCCTTCACTACACATATATGGCGAAAAAGGAAGCCAAAGTCTACTATTACAACTGAAATAATGCAGGGTGCTCGACTTGCATTACTAAAAGGAACCCAAAGAAAATACTATGAACGCGAAATCACTTGCTTAAAGGCGAAAACGAAGTCAAAACAACCGGCTATCATGCAACAACTAGGACTGTTCCTCGATGACCAAGAAGTACTTCGCTGTCGTGGTAGACTACACTATGCAGACCTTCACTATGACACAAAATTCCCAATTTTGTTACCTAAAAATAGCACATTCACTTCATTGGTCATCCAACATACACATACACTGCTCAAACACGGTGGAGTTCAGGACACATTAACTCAAATAAGACAACAATTCTGGATACCCCAAGGTCGCCAACTTGTTAAAAGGCTCATATCGAAGTGCGTTATATGTAGAAAACATGAAGGACCACACCTTCATTCCGTTCCAACACCACCACTACCCAAAGAACGGATCTCACCGTCACAGCCCTTCCAACACACAGGCATCGACTTCGCAGGGCCTATGTATGTCCGTAACAAGAATAATACATCGAGCAAGGTCTATGTATGCCTATTCACCTGTACTGCCATAAGGGCAACACATCTTGAACTGGTTGAAGACCAAACAACTGAAGCCTTTCTAAGAGCATTCAGACGATTTATAGGCAGAAGAGGCGTTCCGGAGACAATCATCTCTGACAATGCCAAAACGTTCAAAGCAGCCGCACAAGACCTAGAAACTCTACATAGCGGAATTCTCTCTCACACTTCAACTCAGAAGTTTCTTGCCAACAATGGCATACGTTGGAAATTCATAGCCGAGAGAGCTCCGTGGTGGGGAGGATTTTATGAACGACTGATAGGAATGACCAAAAGATGCCTGAAGAAAACAATCGGTAAAGCCTCCCTAAACATGATAGAACTAAACACCATACTGATCGAGGTTGAAGCTGTATTGAACAGCAGACCGCTAACGTATTCCTACATGGGACTTAATGATTCCCCTCCACTTGCGCCACCACACTTCCTGTGTGGACATCGATTGATGACATTACCTGACCATACGCCGAAAGATCCACAAGAGGATCCAGACTATGACCCATTTGCAAGCTCTGAAAAGGAACTCGTTAAGAGAGCTAAATATTATGAAGCGATAATGCGGATGTTTTGGAAGAGATGGCGCAACGAGTACTTGACCGGGCTACGTGAACAAGATCGTAAACGCAACACAAATCACCAAACACCAGTCTCCAAGGGGGATGTGGTACTTATACACGATGACCTTCCACGTTCAAACTGGAGAATGGGGATCGTAACAAACCTTCATCAAGGAAGAGATGGTCAAGTCAGGTCTGTAAACGTGAAAATACACCCAGGGAAAGAACTTACAAGGCCCATCGAAAAGCTTTATCCTCTTGAGATCAAAACAAACGATCATGATGAGGATAGTAGACAAACCCAAGAACTGGGGACTGAAGAAGAAAAGACGAGACCCCCGTCAAGACTTGCCGCTCAAAAGGCAGCATTGAAGATAACAGGGACTTATAATGAACAATAGCACTCTGAATAATTTATACTAATGTAACTACTGGATAAACAACTTATGATGTAATTGATGTGTAATGTACAGATGAATTGCCGGCCCGCGAGGGTGTTCTAAATAAGATAATCGTTGTAATAAGGGTAATTAGTGACGTCATAGAGCGCGATCTCTTTAATCCAATAAACCTACTGAATGAACCAGGACTTATCTTTTATGTTGTGTTAAAATCGCAACACAACTGATCGCCAATGAAGCACAGTTGAAACATTATTTCCCCAGCACTTTTTATGATATTTGATATCAATTGCATGTGCATCTTTTAAATCCACTGCAGTAGACAGTTTAACTCGAAGCTTGTCATTGCCTGTAATTTCTATCGCATCATGAAGTGACTTGCCAGCAGATTTGGTGCTAACGGTTCTGAGTTGTTCTCTATACCCTGCGGCCTTATCACAAAAGAAACACACATCCCTATTGTAAGGGGTTGTCTTAGAACGTGTAAGCTGAGAGGTTGAAGGCAGTGCTGTTTTCTGTCTTTGCTCATTTGGACCAGCAAGTTCTCGTTCATACCTTAAAATGAGATGTTTTTATTCCATAAGTACTGGTATAAACACATCCAAGAGCAGTGATGTTAAAATTGACCTTCACTAACAAGAAGAAATGCAATCAGATATATTACATGTTTTGACTAAAATTTCTCAAAAGTGAAAAACATTCCTTCATTTTTTCCAAGCAATCTAGTTTCCTCATCAGTAAACTGCAGAATTGCGATTTAATTAATACTGAGATCCTAAGCTGGTGGAAATACAGTGCAATTACAACATGTTCATGCTTAGCTTTACTTTTAAGACTAACCTCTCCTTTGATCTTTTTATCACCCCAGAATGCGTAGCTTCCTGGTAGCACTTTCAATGCCATGTTGCCCCTTTTAGATTCAATTCCTGGGAATTGTATTCCTTTAGGTTGGCCCAGATTTCCACGTACTTTGCTTCTCTATAACTAGCTCTAACGCTAATCGAATGGACAAGATGTTCGTAGGAAGAGGGGTTTTCCACCAGTTCCTCATCCGTTTGTAATTGGCAAACTAGACACAGACTCAAATCCATAGATGGATTGTTTGTTTCCAGCGTAGAACGGTCGATAACACGCGTAAATTTACAGAACTACATGGTTTGCAAGTCAACATGGCCGACCCCTATTTTAAGAAAGATTACCGCTGACCATAATACCGTTTTACAAAACGGTGCCCAGGCTTCCTATCCGAGGCGAGATGGGTTTCAAATAAACTTGTACTCTTTATTATAACTGATCAATTTAAAAAATATCATGACTGTTTCGACAGTGCCTCGTTTCCATGTTTGCTTAGTCATGTGACCATGCTGAGGAACCGGGTGGTGTACAATATTTTTTAACTGAGATACACAACCTCCACAAGTTTGGAGCAATTTTAGTTAAACAGTGTGAAGTTATAGAGGTTTTTGTTCCAGAGCCTCATTTTCATGTTGGAGATGTACGTCGTATTTTAAAATCCCAATTAAACAGCTAGGTGCAAGTTTCAAGAGTGCCACCAAAATTTTTCATGTCATTTGAGGTCCTCTTAACACAATGAGATAAGTTGCTTGCTTGCAGCCAAAAATTCCCATGGCACTTAAATATATGACATTTGCTTCCAGACTATATTATCAATATGAACTGCCCGGGGAACTAGAGTTAGGCGTAACTTGGCGTATATATAAACTAGCAAGTCCTTCGAGTAACTTGGGCCAGGAACATGCAGGCATACCACAACGAAGAAGACCTGTCTGGAATTCACTTTGCAATGAAAACGCAAACACAATTTCCTAATACTTTCAACTGAGAAAATATCATAAATATACAGTCTGATCTCACCTTCCTCCTGCACAAACAGCCATCGTGCATTAGCTGAAACTGCCATTTCACAACTTGGAAGCTGAAGCCCCGAAGCAGATCTTCTGTTTGAGCCCACTATATTTTTAGCCAGCATTTACTTGAAAGTATTGCGCCTAGTTGTATAACTGACCAGTGGTTATTGCTCAAAGATCACAGACTGAAAGGTATTATTGTATTTTTAGCCGGTTTTACCATCAGAAAATCCCATGGCCTTTTCCTTTGCGGCCTTCAAGATATTACGCCTCCTTGTATAACAGGCCAGTGGCTATTGCTCAAAGATCACAGACCGAAAGGTATTGTTGTTCTTTGAGCAATAATCACTGGCCAGAGATACTACAGGCCTCTACATTTGCAAGCAACCTCTGCCTAATCATATCGAAGGCTCAAGGTCAAATTGCTTCGCGTGGGCTTCTGTTCACGATGTGTTGAAATTTTGCCGGAATTTTGAGATGAATGAAGACTGAAACACTGTTTTGGCATCTTTAGGGTATGTTTACCTTCAGGAACCTAGTTTGCAGGGCCTTTCAAATCGACCGAAACCTACTCGAATGGTGGACATTGAAACACAGCTTTTTTAAGGGGCTCTGTCAAGCCATTTTGGGGTGATTCGGTGAGACCTCAAATCAATTACCTGTCTTAAACTCCAAAATGGCAGCATGAAATTCCTTTACTTATGAGATCGTTGTTTCATGACAAAAAAGATTATTCTCAACATAAATGTTACGAAAAATTCTCTTAGTCAAGTTCCAGAACAATCTAGAACTGGAAGTCATTTACCTGTAACTAAGTTCCATAAGAACAGTCTAGAGCGTTCCATCCCCTTACGTAATTACTTAGAATAGAAACTGTGTCAAGTTATTTAATTTAGCTCTTAATAGAAGTTTCTAGAACCGTAAGCTTCATGTATAAAGGGCAAGAGTTTTGGCTGTTAGAGAGATCGGTTTTTTTTA
>BLFK01000715.1:245847-253347 GCA_014634185.1 Astreopora myriophthalma
CTGAGAAATTAAGATTCTAGCTCTGGGACGATCTGAACACCATGTAAACCAAACGGAATATTATTTTGCTTTCTACAATCTTTCTCATGCTAGGATCTTCCTCCCTCCCTGTAAACAGCCCGTTAGTTGTTGAATTATTGATGAATGGTCGGTGCTTAATCAAATACCTGAAAACTGTAACTGGCCTGAAATGTGTGCAATTCCACAATTGGTTTTGGCTATATTAAATCCTATACCAGTTGTGGAACATTTCAGGAGGAGCCACACACAATGTGAGCACAGTTACTAAGGAAAACAACGCTGAAAGTAGATTGTAAACACAACAAACAGGGTGTACATAAATTATCAAAGGATACTGTGATTTCTGTCGACATGGAACTTCTGATCTGAACTCTCCCTGATTGTCAATTGATTAGCACAAATTATAACACTACCTGAGAAATTTCTACATCTTCATTAAAATTAATGCTTTACTACTATGATTTTAGATAGATATTTTATTACTGTGTATATGTACATTTTCATATCTTAAGCTATACATTTTATAAGTAACATATTTTTTGTATTTTTGTATTTTTTTGGTTTTTTCCTTTCATTTTCACACAAACAACAACGTTTTACAGGTCCCTTCATTATAATGCTCAAATACCAAAAGCCTAGAGATACACCAATAATAAAATTCATCGTAACTGTAATTAAAGCTGTTCTTCCTGATGACTTAGTGAAAGTATCTTACAATACGAAGGTCTTTGCTATCAGCTAGTTGTCAAAATGTGACCGTATCCTGACAGGTTGGCCATGCTGCCTCCAGGCATTTAGAATTTCATTATTATTCACAACAGCTACATTTAAATATTACATATAATCACATTACAGAGAGGTCTCAGGTAGTGCTGTAAACAAATAATAGCATAACTTGTTTGTGATGTTTGACATAAACAGAAAACAAGAGACAAAATTGTTGTAAAAAGACCCATGACCAACTCAAATAGTACGACCATTAAAGGTGACCGTCCTGAGTCATTATGCATGAGCGTACTGAAGGATCGGCGGTAGTATTTAGGCCAAATGACTATTTCAATAAAAAATCGTCAAAGTGATGTATGAAATTAATCATGTAGTAAAAATCATGCTATCACCTGTACCATATCTGTGTATAACAAGTGTCAATTGACAATCAGGGGGTTATTATCAGAGTAACAGCACACCATTGCATTCATTGCAGGTGGATTTCTCTGATGCAAAGCTCAGCCTCCTCCAGAGATGGGCCACAATTGGCAAGAGCAGTTGCAATCTTCTCCAGGTAATCCAGACTGAAGATCGACTTCCAGTAGCTCAGGTCCGGTGTATAACACAGGAGGAGTTTTTCGCCTGCTTTTACGTTTCTGATGGTCTTGATCCAGACCTCATCAGCCCACATAGAAAATTTGCTATTAACTCTTTGGGAAATTAACTTAGAGAACTTACCTTTCAGTAACGCAAAGGGAAAACTGCCATCATTGCACAAAATTCCCAACCCTGGCTCGAAACGGTTTTGTCAGCTGTCAATTGAAACATTCTTCCCTCTAAAGGAAGTATGAATCACGTACTCACCATGCAACTCTGTGGGATTCTAAGAGAGTGGCGGTTACAGCATAGGCACAAACATATGTTTCTTGAGGAATTCCCTTCAGTGTGTACAGACCATGTCCTGTATCAAATCCACCTATGCCAACAACTCTGCTAGGTCTCACTTGCAGATATCCCTCTCCAGTTCTGACAGCTCGATACCCCTCCTCTGGGTTGGTTGATCTGTCAATTTTATTGGCATTAATTTTTTGGCATTAATTTTCTTCTGGTGATCATGAGTCAGCCCAGAGTAATTTGATTACTGACAAAGTGTACAGAACTACTTAAATGAAAATTTGTTCAGTGTCTTTTAGGAATGTGATGTCTTCGAGTTTCAAACAACCATTACTTCATTACACTACCTTACGATGTTAAGGTACATGCCAAATTGGGGCTTCTGTCCTGGCAACGGTTGGGTTAGGTGGTTTCTGATCTCTCTGCGCGTTGTATGTGTCTGGCACATGTGTTTCAGAACTTGTCTTTCAGAACTTGTCTCTGGTGCCATGGTAAGCAAGATTTGGAATTCTCTTATGGGTAGCCAATTGTCGCCAAATTTGCTGTTGTGTAATGATTGAAGTGCCTTAACACCACATCTTCAGTGTTGTCTGAAACACAGCCATGAAGGTAATTCCTCAAGGCACCAGACCAAATCAGGCCGAGGTGGTAATCCCTTGCAACTGCCTGAAGTCCCAGGAGTAAGTTGTCTTGGCAGTGCTTTGTGAAAACATGGCAAAAACCTGTAAGGACAAGAAGAGCATTAAGCGATAATAGAAAGGGATTAGCTGGGGTTGAGTCACCTGCTGGAAATGGTGACATGAGCCTCTGCCGCAGCTCCGATTCTGTACCAACCAAGGACTCGAGATAGTCGAGGAACTCGCGCTCCATCGGTCGAGTGGGAGGTCCAGGAAATCGGAACCAATACTCCTTCAACATTCGGTTGTAGCAGTCTTTTGGCTCTGGTTCGAAGTTTTCCTTGGTAATCTCCTCACAAAGATCCCCAGTCCCATTCAGTACGAAGGTTCTAAGGAAAAGGTGCACTGCACAGAGGCTTATGTGACCAATTCTTTTACCAAAAACATGGTCTAAATCATCTGTTTTTACAAAGTGGACTGATGACAATTCTGGGGCATCAATTCCATGGAAACGGACGAAAGAGGCGTTTTCTAAGGGATCCTCACTGGCTGTGTTAATGTTGGTTATCAGACCATCAACGTCATTTGGTGTCACCGTGGCAATGTTTATTCCCTCTGATAGTTCCAGCACTTTATCTATGAACACTACAGAACAATATGGTGTAAAGTCACTGTGGGCTATGTGGATGTTAGTGGGGACACAACAGTTACAGTGAATTATGGCTGGCAGATGTTCTATTGCCAAGTGCACATCATGATTTACAAAATGTGACATGGGTTCATTGACATAATACAACAGGCGAAATTTACGAACAGAGCGGTGAAGGATGATGTAATCATGGAGAGAAGATGAAGATGCCCCTAGTGATTTGATATTGTCGAGAATATCCAGAAAGGATGAATAGCTGGGCCTGCCACGGGAGCGTGTTTGATCTTCATCTTCTGGTCTTGCTGTTGGCTGATGCCTGGAGATGGATTCTGAGAGAAATCCACCAATGCTTTCTGCCTGTTGGATGGCCAGTTGATACCTTTGCTGGAGGGCTTGATGTAATTTGCCAACAACCTAACAAGTGATGATTGAGATGACATTAAGTGATGTTTCAAGAAAGTACCCCATGGGGAAGACATGTTGTGGATTTATTTGTTGTGACAGCAACAGATACCTACATGTATTCATTGTGATAGGTATCTGTTGCTATTTCTACTGAAACCTCAGTCTGGACTTTAAACACAGAAAAGGGTGAACACGTGAAATGTTGCAGCAATGGTGAACCTCAAATGTTGCAGAAAGGCTCAGGACACATACAGTAACATTCCATAATCATTTCTAGTGTTCGTGTTTTTTTAAACTTTTTCAGTTACATGGTAAAGATAATTTTATGTCTTACCTCGACTGTAGTTGGACTTTCAGGGTTATCTTCAACAGCAAGAAGGTTGTCAACATCCTCATATTCGAATGTAATGATGCTGTTTGGTGACATGCCAGTGTTGAAATCACAGTTGACCAAGTATTCTAAGTACAAGGCCGCTTTTCTTGATGGGCAAGTGACAGATTTTAAGGCCTCCTTGAGATATTTTGGCTCCCTATTTGTGATGTTAACTGCAGGGGCTAATGTAGGGTTAAATGAGGCCACTGGTCTGCCCGGTTGAGGTGTTTGTGCAGTGGAGAGCTGTGAAGGGTAAAGTAAAGTGTATTAAGAACTCAGATATTTGTTAGTAGGCAAGCTGGTCATTCATTAACTTGATCTTTCAGCTGTTTAGACCTAAATCAGTCTAATCAACCTGAATTTAATGATTCCAGTGACTGTGCTTTTCAATTGGATCTCCACCTTACTGCTAGTGGCTGTAATTTACTTTGTTTTGATAATTTTGTTTTTTTACAAAGTTTCCAGTCACTGGTAAATGATCAGTTGAGTGAATGGCAGTGTACCAGCAAACTGTCTCTTAATGTTGATAAATCCAAATTGGTGATACTTAAGCTACTGTCTGCCTATTTCAGTTGCATTTACCACAAACCTTGCCTTGATGTTCATGCAAATTCTCCCAACCTGTAGCAAAACACTGAAATGAAACACCTGGAAAAATATCTGGCCCTGATTGATCAAAGGGTGGGTAGGTAGCACTATCCGCTGAACAAATCACCATTCACTGATGGATCAGTCCTTACCATTACACACCTTTTGAACAACTGGGGCCTGGAGTTTGCAGTGTTGAAGTTGCAATGGTTTTTGCAGCCAGGCAGTAAGAAGTAGGAAGTAACTTTTACATGAAGCAATTTCAAGGATTATAAGAGAAAGATCACCTCAGAGATGGTGGCTTTCTTCTCAACTCTCCTTTTTCGATTTTTCACCCTTTTTGGTCTGTCATCTTGCTCATCTGAACAATGAAGGGTTTATTTTAACATCATGATAAGTCACCTTTTTGAATTTTATACTCAATTTCATACTAGTTGCTGAACAATGATTTGATTTCTGCAATTAACTGGCTCTGGCAAACATTAGTTTATTATTATTAACATCAGTTTCTTACCAATTTGACTTCCTTCCTCCTGTTCCACGATGGCTGGGCCGGGCTCTGTGGACAAAAAAGGGTACAGTGTGAGTTTCATTATTTCCAAACCCAACACTTGGAAACATTTATGCAAAAAATAATTATATATCCGTTTGAACATCTGGTTCCTTTTCTTCGCGTTACGCCGTGTTGACTGAAAAAAAACAAACAAGCAAACAAGTTGCTGAACAATGATTTGATTTCTGCAATAAAGTGGCTCTGGCAAACATTACTTTATTATTATTAACATCAGTTTCTTACCAATTTGACTTCCTTCTGTTCCACGATGGCTGGGCCAGGCTCTGTGGACAAAAAAGGGTATGGTGTGAGTTTCATTAATTCCAAACCCAACACTTGGAAACATTTGTGCTATAAATAATTATGTATGCATTTGAACATCTGGTTCCTTTTCTTCACGTTGCGCCGTGTTGACTGGAGAAAAAAACAAAACAAAAGGAGAGTAGGAGTTCCTTCCCAAGCAACTCATTGTCAGAAAGTAATGCTAAGATTTGAAAGAAATGCCTACCTCGTACGGTGTTCATTACCGGCCCGGCAACAGGAACCGCTTGGCTGAGCGCAGGTGTGTCATTATCAAGAACGAACGGGAAGGACAGTCAAAAGTTGTCAGTCTTCAGAGCCTCGGCCAATCGTATTATTCAGCTAATCCCTGAGCGCACGATCAAGGTACGGCAGTGGCCTCTGACATGACACATTTAAGGAATGGTTCTAAATATTTGTCACTGCGGTCCAGTGGTTCTACCTTTGTTATTTTTTTCAGGCAGAGCGAAATACAACATGAACTTACCCCTGTCGACAGGATCTGGCAATTGCACCTGTGAACAGTCAACCGCCCTCTGAATCTCCAAAATTTTCTCCTCCACACGGCTGAAAAGCACCTGCGCATCCTGTGGCAGAGCGCTCATAATGGGTTCTACGTCTACCTGTCTTAATAATGAAATGCGTTCTTGCAGCATTGGCTTTGGCAATCGAACATAATCCATTTTGCTGAAGCGATAGTGCTACAAGGAACAGAGAACAGTTAGTATGGAAGAATTTTCTGATGCCATCCTATTTAAAGCAGAGCCTCAGCCAATCATAACAGCGTTTCCTATAGCAACGGAACTCACTGCAGAGGGTCTATCCCCTGTACCCCGTCTGGCCACCCAGCCGTACCTTCACCCGCACGATGCGTTTTGCTCACCCCTACCCGCAAACAAAACTTTCCCGTGTCAACCGGCTTTTCGGACATTGTTCACTCGAAATGGCCTGTTCCTCAACTACCTACCTTCTGGACGAAAGCTCTGATGAGGAACATTTCTCGTCACCATCAAGACATATTCCACACTGAATTTGTACGACAACGGTCAATTTGTAGAGACAGAAAGCTTGCATGTCCATTTCCACTTTCAACAAAGTCGAACAAAGAATTCTTTGTAAGTAGATTGATCTCTCTTATTATTTTACATGTTCTGGTCGACAGGGATTCTTCGCTTTCGAAAACTAGCTAGGTGTGAACATTTACACCAGGCGACGCGGATACGCTTGTGTTACACATACATTTATTATTATTAATTTTAATTTCACGCATTCCTTGGCTTTGTGCAAGTCACTCTCACAGCCGATCACCAGTTGACGAAAGATTGCTTTCTCAGAATTCCTCTCATCGAAGGTTTTATATGAGTTCCCTGAAGGTGAGATATTTCATTTTATTGTGCCACTCACAATGATAGCCCTCTGAAGGATGGGAAGCAATTAATCTCCCCTAGCAACCGGGCATGAGAAGGACTGAAAACCACTCTCTTGTGCGCCATGTTGCTTGTTTGGAGTCGCGTGCCAGGTACGAATTGTAACTTCAGGCCTCAGTTGTTCAAAAGGTACATGAAGCTATCCTGCGGATAAGCACTAGCAAAACCCATTGATTTATCCAGTGGATAGTGCTATCCACCCTTCGAACAACTGAGGCCAGGTCAACGTTAGGTCAAGCCTAGTTGGATAATTATGACATTCTCTTGGTCTGGTATTCACTAGCATACATATATGGGAGCAATTGCAGAATACCCGGCCCATTATTTGCATATGTAAGAACGAGACTTTGATAACAATACACCCTATTCATATGCTAACAATGGGCCGGGTATTCTGCAATCTAGCCCATAAATGAAACACAAGCAAATGACAAGTGTGAAAGTATGGATATTGAGCTTTAATATTCCCTTGACCCGACAATTCATTTTTACGTACACCACATACTTTAAACTGGGAGACAGCAACATCAAGTCACTGTGTAAACTCATAGTTTGACACAAAGAACACCTTCAAACCATTGTAATTGTTATAAAGGGTCACTTCACTTTCTTCTTCAAGGGGAATCGAATGCAAGTACTGCAATAATAATAACAATAATAATAATAATAACGGTTTAATGATGACATTTCTGAAGAGTAGCTGTACATTCATCATGAACTAACTAAAAACTGAAAACACATAAAAAAAATACAAATACATCAGTATAATTTACAAGTAATGAACTATGTGAAAACACTTACAAAGATCTAAAAAACAAGTGAAAATAAATTGAAATCAATCTAATCTAAGCTCGGCCTTGGTTTTCAAGAACTTAAAAGCCTTCCTCGCAAATGTTTTAGCATTAGTCTCAAGTTTGATGTTATTTGGCAGACTGTGAAATAACTTAGACGCCGAATCTTGAAAT
>BLFK01000715.1:263347-268347 GCA_014634185.1 Astreopora myriophthalma
TAGGGATCGTGAAGGCTATTATTATGCGCTGCCCTCCTCGAAATACTATGGTGTTTGATTTCTGCCAGAGAAAACGATTAAATCACGCCAGTTGGTAAAACTTGGATACGATCCTTCCTTATTCTCAGTACTCTCTACCCTTACTTAAGCTAAATTTGCTATCAATAACTGTTAAGATAGGCATTAAAATAGGGCCCTTAGTTTTCTCAACGCACTCTGTTTCCTCAGCAGTCCGCGTAACTTGTTTAGCTTCTTCATCTCTGCAAAAACTTTGAAGGAATCCTGATTAGTGTGATGCTCAATGCAAGAATTCTTGCTGATGAGATTTATAATGCCTTTCAGGTTATCATAGCACTCCGCTATTATGCTTGAGGAACTTTCCTGAAAGTAATTGCAGATATGATGGGAGTGTCGAAAGCAAGTGCTAGCAGATCCTTGCTTGCAGTCTCACAATGCCTTGAAAACATGTCAACAAACTGGATAGTGTTTCCAACCAGAAACATTGAGATGAATGTAAGTACCATTTGAAGCCAGACTGGATACCAAATAAAGTCAGTATTAATAGGTTTGCAAAATTTTGTCATAAGTTTCTGTGCAAATCTGATTTATTGCAAAGCTTTCTAGAACAGAAATTTCTCAGGTTCTGATGCAGTCAGTAAATATGCATAATTACAACATGGGTGAATTCTTGGAATTTTGAGGGCAAAGGGGAGTTCTTTGAACTGGAATCTGAAAACATAGGGAATGGGGGGCTTTAAATCTAGGAATTCTAGAAGAAACAGACAGGGATTACAATGGCTGATTTCTACAAAATCGCCGGAATGCCAAGGGTGATAGGAGCAGTAGATGGGTCTTTGATCCCTATCAGGGCACCGCACAATGGTGAACACCTGTATGTCTGCCATAAGGGCTTCCATGCCATCAATACAATGGCAGTGTGTAATGCACAACTGTCATTCACAAACTTTGTGTGCAGATGGCATGGATCTGTTCATGATTCAGCCATATTCAACAGCAGCATGCTCTATGCACACCTGGCTGCTGGGGGATCGTGGCTATGGGATCAAGCCCTATTTATTGACCCCCTTCAGGCCTGACGATGTGTCTACTCCATCTCAAAGGAAATATCAGAAGGCCCATACAAAAACCAGGAACACCATCGTGAGGGCTTTCGGCCTATGGAAGGCCAGATTTCGTTGCTTTGACGCATCTGGTGGGGCTTTGCAATTTGATCCTGGTCATTGCTGCGCTATTATTACAGTGACTGCTGTGCTACACAATATGTGCATATTTGACAATACACCACTCCCTGGTCATGTAGAGCAACCCCCTCAAGAGCCAGACTTGGTGATTGAGGTACCACCTCATCTGGAAAGCAATGCTGGTGTATTGGTGAGAGATCACCTGATAACTAATGTGTTCAATTAGTTTTGGTTTTTACAGTTTTTGCACAGAAGTGCAAGGTGATATACCAATGGGACCCTAAGTCCCATGTGAGGTATATCAACAGACGGTCAGACCACAACACCGGATACAGCTTGCCCTACTCTTTGCAAATGGTGTGTGGGTTCTTTAACGTCCCACAGAGTTAATGAACAAGCACTGTGAGACGGGACCTCCGGCTTATCGTCCTTATCCGAGAAAACTAGAAAGTCTAACCATATGCAGATGTAATTACAAAGGCAGCACTTTCTCCTCAGTTATTTAAAGGCCCTGAGTGTTGGTCCGGTCGGGGTTTGAACCACGACCTCCCGCATAAAAGTCCAGTGCACTCTCGATTGAGCCAGCTGGTCGTGGTCAAATTAACTTAATATATCACCCAAACATTATTCAGTTTGGAAGGTGCATATGCAAGAACATCAGAGTTACCTTTTGCACCAAAAGAGCTTTTCTTGTTGATAATGAGTTATAAACTAATATACAAGAATTTCAAATTATTGAACAAAAGATTGAAACAAGACATGGTAGCACTGTCATACGAAAGCTTCTTCTTACCCAAGATACTTTTCTCAAAAACCAACTTGTGCCAAAAAGCAAAGAAAAAAATTATGTTCCAAATAAATAGAATGTCACATGAAAACACTGTCAATTCCGAGCAAAAAAAAGAAAACCAAGCAGGCTGTTAACCTGCTTATTCTTCATCAGAAGAGATGAAATAACCCTGCAAGAGAACAAGACCATGTAAGTGCAGTTCTTCAATGCCAGTTTAAAGAAAACCAAAGAAAACAAAAAAAGCCCACATTTTTAAACTCTTTAAAAAATGTCCAATCTTCCAACGTTATGCAATTGTCGGCTCCAGGATGTGGCTGTCCTCATGTACAAAGTGAAACGTCACCTGTGTCCAAAGTATATTAGTGACCTTTTCAGCCTGAACTCATCTGGTTATGCTCTGAGGAATGCTGATTTTATAGTACCGAGACTTAACACTGTGAATTTCGGTAAACACAGCATTAGATATTTAGGACCGGTTCTCTGGTCAAAACTGAGTGTGAACGTTAGAAGATCGGACACATTACAGGTTTTTAAAAATAGAATTAGACGAATAGATCTTAATAATTTAATTAATGAACACTGTACGTGTATGCTTTGTGACAGTTGACACATTTATTCTGATATGCTTTATCATAACTTAAATTACTGTAGTTCTGATTGATATACTTCTATGTGATTCTTGCTGTATACAGTGTATATGTTGAATTTTATTTTTTTATGTACTGTGTCCCCAATCAGCACCTTGTTACTGAGGAGCTAGATCCTTAATTGACACATGAATAAAGTTTTTGATTGATTGAAGGCCCAAATGTATTCCTCTCATGTTCGTCAAATAATAGTGTTATTGCCATGCTGTTGTCTTTTGTAATGTTATTAACCGTGCACTGTTCTGGGAACAAAGCCCCCAAAGGCCTTAATGTGGCTGACAGCAGTCTCCTGTATTTTTCAGCACCTCTAGTTTGAAAGATCAATACTACCATTCTTTTTCAGTTTGGTGACCCCCATTTTTTACTATCAAATTGTAATCAGTACGTTACAATTCGATAGTAGAAAATGGGGGTCACTGAGCTGGTTTTGAGTTACAAGCACTTAAAGCTAAAATTAAGGGTGTATTTAACAGGTTATACCATTGCTATGGTAGCTTGTAATGTCAAGAAAATTATCTTAACTTGTTCACCAATGATTGGGCATTTGTTTGATACCATAATTGCAGCATCAACGTAAGAAGAGTGGTAGTATTGGTCTTTTAAAGGCGAGGTGCTGAAAAATACAGGAAACTGGTGCCAGTCACCTTAATTGAACACGTTGAATGAGACAGTTGAGAAGCAAATGAGAACAACTAACCATTGTGACAACTAACCATTGTGGTATATACCTTATCTTTCTTGTCCTTTAACAGTTGAATTTCTAGTTTGACTTTTTTCATCTTAGCTTATAATAAGATGTAACTGTTTCAAAGTACTGAAATAGAAAAAGAGGTGTCAAAACTTTTGATAAGGCACCATTCAGTTGCACAAGAAAACCCATCTGGCTGAAAACAAAATGCACAAAATTCAGCCTTCACTCAAGAACATTAATTTTAAGTTGAAGTACTGAAAGATCAAACAACAGGCTATGTGCATGTCCTTCATGACAGGTTACCACAAGCATGCATGCATGTTGCTTTCATGCATTTCTTTTCATTTGCTTGTTTGTTTTCCTTGTTTCTTTGTGTCCATAGTTGTTTCAAAGGATCTCAAAGGGTAGGGGGAAAATGAATGTTTACATAAAACGAGGCTTGGTAGTGAATTTGCATGACAAGATGCGTAAGACCTATTAATATTTGTTGACTAAATATTCTACATTACTGTATAAAAATGAAACTGAAGTGACTCACATCCAACTGAGCTTCTGACAGAGTCTTTGGTCTCTTCCTGCTCAGGTGAACTTTGGGGTCATCCTGCAAAGACGAATTGAAGGGCTCAAAGCAAAAACATCCTACTTAACTGACTTTTTTTAGTGTGTTTGGTCATTTTGCGAAATTGCAGCCAAATGTCGCATAATACACAGAAATTAAGTTATGGAATTACCTATCTAAGTGATGTGAACAAAGTGAAACAAAGTGAACAAAAGGCACTTCTTGGACCTGTGTCAAGCTGACAATGGTCTGACATCCTGATGTGGAAGTCATAATATAATTAATAGCACACTACCCAACAAACGACAAATATAACCTTTGCATCTAGAAGTCTGAAAACAAAAAAAGTTCTGATAACCAAGGTTAGCGTACTTTGTTTCAAAGAAACCCTGTGGTGTGTTTCTATGGGATGTGCTACACTGTGACAAGCGTGATCTTCCTTCAGTATACACTTGAATAAAAGCAACTAAAAAACCCCAATGAAATTACAGGTGTACAGGGCTTTTTGTCTCACATTTATTTTAAGGAAGATATACCTTAATCACCTTGCTTGAACTTTCAGTTGAACTTTCAGTTGTGTTTAGGTCAATTTCCTGCAGTAGTGAACAAGTACATCACAGGCATTAAAGAGCAAGTTCTTCTGCAATGTGGATTCTTGCTTCAAATTTCTATATTTTTATTTACAAACTTCTCTTGTAACATGAACATGTGGTGCATCAAATAACCTAAACTAAAACTGAACTGAACTGATCTTATTTTGTGCAGAGTTTATGCTCCTTATCTCCTTAAATTAACATGTAAAAATTAACCTAAGCACTGAGGATTTTTCCTATAAATTCTTAGTTAAGCATTGTAAATGGAATCCAGGTAGTAATCAATTGGAACAGAGCATTTCTATCAAAAAAAATGCAAGGTTTGTTGTTTATTTTACTTCAAAACAAACTAAATTACCTGCAGGGGATCAGGACTGTCTCTGCCCTGATATGAGCCATCTTTAAAATAATCACTGTCGTCATGTTCAGACACAACTGATCTTGGTACAGGTCACGTTGAGAGCGTAAAAAGAGATTTTTGTTTCAAAGCTGTCAGCCCTCTCAATAAACCAAAAAAC
>BLFK01000715.1:275847-293347 GCA_014634185.1 Astreopora myriophthalma
GTATTCCAGGACAGGCCTAATGCATGTCACGTAGAATAGCACAAGTTCACTTGGTGCAACTCCGGATCTCTTAAGTTGTTTCAAAAAGTAGAGATGAGAGGAACATTTTCTACTTAATTCAGAGGTGTGCATGTTCCACTTTAAATCGTGGCCAATGATCATGCCTAGCAATTTGGCACTGGTGACTAATTCAAGAGGTTTGCCATTTACGTGTAGGACTAGGGGTTCAAAATCGTGATTGTTGTTTGAGAATCCAATTCGTAGTTCTTTACCCTTGGCCTCGTTCAGTTGGAACCCATCGATACTCGATTGTCTTGAAATGTCATCCACAGCATCTTGGAGTTTGCTCTCAATAGAGAGCATCTTTAATAGGTTCCCATACATGTCTTAATTTATACAAACACAAATAGGGAAGAATGACATTAACCCACTTTAAAAGAAATCACTTCCAACTCAACTGCAATGGTGTTATCTAATTCTGTCACCATTTTACACTGGAATGTTGACCAATGCTGATCCATCAATTACCACAAGGCCTAGGGAAAGGGGGTCCTTGGTGAAATTTTTATCTTTCAAGATATTCTTGACTGGTCCCTTACAAAAACAGAATTGAATGTGTGTTTCAGAACACTAAATTGGCTCGGTGAAAGTAGAAAATGACAAATCTCTGTGCTCTGTACTGTGTTGTCAGGAGACGAGCTTTTGTTATTTCATTTCCAAACTCAGCTTCATTTAACTTTCCTCAAATGCTGGTCAGTTATTCAGTAAGTCAGTCACTCAATCTATTTCTTGCATTTGCCTCTGCATTGTTTTATTGATTCATTTCCAAGTGGGTCACTAGACAAAAAGGTGAATCCAGCCTTGGCCAAAGTGGTTCCATTGCACAGAATAAGCAGTCCATTTCAAAATGGGTAAACACTAGATCTGCCATGTTGAGCTGGTATTGCAATCTCTCTGGTGGTCTGGAAGGTTCTTGCTTGGTCTCGGAACTGCAAGTCTCCCTGAAAATAGGCGGGGAAAAAAGGGGTGTGTTCCATGTAAACTTGAAAATTAATTTTCTCTGTGAAACTAGTCAATGACAAATCTCTGTGCTGGTCACAAGCTTTTTTTATTCATGTCTGAACTGAATTAGCCACAGCATAAGGCCTGTAATAGTGATTTTTGCAGCTGGTAAAAATTAGATCAGACAAGTAATCACAATTTCAAGCCAGTTTGATTGGAAATTTGACTTGCCTGGTATCCGTGCATGATGGTATCACAATTGAGAACAATTGAAAATCAGTCTAGGGGAAATTGAAATGCTTTGGAGCTGAATTTAATTTTTACCCAGCAAGATCTACTGACGATTTGAAACTTCTCACCACCATGTCTTACCTTTGTCAGGGAGGAGGTCATTGGTGTAGTACAAAATCAGCTGGAACGCTTTGAGTCTACTCACCCTCTCAAGCTGAGAGCAAAAGAGTGTGCTGACCTGGTCATTTTGAGCCTTTTTGTCCTGTTTATTTGTTAACCATCACAAGACCAAATGGTCCAGAGGCTGCGACCAGCTAGCTTCAAGTGTCAGAGCCTATTCATCAATGAGCCAGTCTTTCTTCCTCTTTATTTACTCCATTCAAAATCCTTGTAACGCAAAAACGAGCTCATTGAGTCCCAGTTTTTACTATCGAATTGTAATCAGCATGTGGAGATTAAAGACCTTAAATTTTGGAAAATTTAAGGTGGCTCTGAATCTGCTCCCCTGAACTCTTTTAAACTTTGAAAAGTTTAACCTTGACATGCTGATTACAATTCAGTAGCAAAAAAAAAAAGAAAAATGGGGGTCACTGAGCTAAAAAATGGGGGTCACTGTCTGAAACTGAGTTTCATTGAACAAAACTGGAAACCGTATTATATATGTCCTCAAAATAGTGAACAATTTGTAACATTGCATCAAAAACTGTTTTATTGTAGTACAGTCTGTTTTATGGCAGCTTAAAAACAGCGAAGAAGATTTTCAGGGATTCGTTCCCAGACTGCGCAGTTAGAGGCCACTTTTTGAGCTGCACAATCTTTTGAGTTTGCTAAGCAGAGTTTGACTCCTCACAAGTTGAAAGAGCAAATCGCGTAGACAATAGAATAGTACAAAGGAAAGAGCCACATTCATGTATCTGTAGATTTTGCTTCGCCAAATTTGCTGCACGTCATCTTGCTGATAATAATCAGTGTCATACAAACCCACATTGTCTGTTGTGTGACCCAAGCCGTTGTTGACAACGGGAACATTTCTCACTCCTAGAAACACATTTTCTGGTTGTGCTTTTGATGTAGCTACCAGAATATATGGCGTGTTGTGTTATACACACTTTCGTTGATCTTTAGTTGGCATTCGTTTCTGAACAAGAAAACGCTTAATACATTTTTCAACATTTCTCAGCCATTGTAAAATAATTTAAGCTAACATCTAATTTGATCTTAAGCTGTTTTTAGGGTGAGAAATGTTGAAAAACACACACCCGGTGATCGTTTAAAGCCAAAAAGCGCTTGTATGAATAGCAAAGAAAGATGGAGTTATGTTTTTTGTTTGGCTTTTTTTCAAAAGTAATTTGTATACCTAAATATCTTCCTTTAAATAGCCGAGAAATGTGGCCGAGAACTGTTGATTGCTCACTGTAACGCAACCCACCGTTTTGACAATCCTTCCTCACACTACCTCTAAACCGGTGCAACTTATTGTTTTACTATCTGAGACAATTCTCTAATGAGATTCAATGAACCTAACCGGGTTTGAGACCAATTATCAAGAAATTCTTTTTGCAGACAATCCTGGTCAAAACTGTTGGGACAATTCCTGCTTTTCCCCCTCCCCCCATTGCAATGTTCATTTGTCACGATCACCAAAATCAAGATCTGTTCATCGATCGCTGGCATGTTTCAACATTGCCTGGGGGGAAGGGGGGCGTGAAAAAGGCAGCGAAAGAAGAACACGTTGCTCATAAAGCGATGGAAGCATGTTCAGTAAATTCTCTACTTTGCTCCCAAAATTTGACAAGTGTCCCGAAGTCTTTTTTTTCTGACAGATTTTTGCAGAAGCCATATTTTTTGCATATTGCATGCTTAATACCACAACATTTGCATCACATGAAGTCACTTTGCGATACATACAGGGGCACCCAATGAAGATTATTTGCAAAATGAAGAATAATAGACAAAATCATGATAATGAAAACCTAATAAAACATTTTTTTGAGTTTTTCGATGTTGCTGGGAGAAAAAATCCAGGAAGACGATGAGTGAAATTCCAGCTCCCAGCTAGATAATGAGGGAAATTCCCAGCCAGCCGACTTTGTGCCATTGTTTCCCAGCCAGCAAATTAAAAAAGACAATCATCAGGTAAACACCATGGCCGTTTTCTAAAATCTATCCCAGTAAAGGCCTGAACCATTAATGCTGTGAACATTGATTCGAGTTAAATTATAAGATTGCTGAAAAAGATTTTTTTCCCCTTAGTGATAGTCAAGACTTTCCTTCACGGCAGGCTTCAAATTCGGTCTTTAAAACAATGTTAACAAGTGACATGGAAACCTTGGCTAGGCTTTAATCGTAAACAACCAGGCCCTAGTTTACACCTTATTAGGAGGCTATCCAAGCAGGCCCCTAGGGGGAGAGGGATTACAAATCCCATTTCCCAGCTCACATATTGCCCAGATACCATTTCCAAGTAAAAGACGGGCACATCTCAATTCCCATTTCCCCCTTCAGCACCCTCCGTTAAAGTCATTAGTTTAGTGACAATTGAACAAAAGTACCATTTCATTACGAAGTGACAAAAATTTATTAGCTGGTTTACATTTGACGTACAGTGAGCAATGACAATTAGAAGGAACTGAAGATAACAGGCAATTCTCTCCTGCTATCTAAAAATGCTCTTTTGTAATTTCCTTTGATTTGATAACAACCTGTTAAATGCAAGTTATTTTCACCCACTCGCAGCTAAATTGAAAACATGCTGAACTGTGATCCAGATCTTGACATAACAATCTATGAAAAAAGACACAAAAGATGAATAAAATGCTGTGTTGGTATGAACTTACCCTACAATTCCCCAAAGATTTTATTCAGTTAAGGGGGTTTATGACCAGAATATTGTGCTGTTTTGTTGATGATTACTTGCACTGTTTAGCAAAATTGCTTTACAGAGAGCCTGTACTTTAAAAAACCAAGCTGAAAAGCAGACTTGTACAAAGTGATACACCTGATGTCAGGTTTTTGAAATTATGAAGTCGTACCATCATGGCTTATCATGTGTGATGTCCAGCATAAACTTTTTCCTGTAGTGGAGGGCTTCTTGGAATGTCCAACCAAAAGTCCTGACACCTTGGGAAAAGTCCCTTGCTGCAAGAAGAACACCAATACCACAGCTTGCCGAGCAAGTGCCAGAGTGGGGTTGATCAGGCATCCCAAATTTTTCAAGGGAGAGAGCCTTCCATTTGCTGGTATTGAACCTCTCACAAGACAAATTCTCAAAACATGTCTGCAATACTTTCAAGAAGCAATTCAAGTGCATTGGCGGAGGTTCCATGTGAAAACCATCATCATAAAAGATCTTTTGCATAGACAAGTCAAAGACAATCAGACCCCAGTGGTTCCTTGCAGTGTTGCAGGGCAACAGTATCAGTTCCAGATTAGAAATGTCACGAGTGAGGCTTACCCTGTGAAGCATTTTCATGGCTCCTTCGCCCACTTCCTCTGGTGAAAGGAATGTAGACAATGACAAGCAAATGGTTTTACCTGCAGCACTGTTTGCCCTTTGTTCAAACAAATTCAACAATTAATCAATTACTTTATCATTAAGGTACCGTTCTCTGCACAAAGTTGTCAAATCATCCACAGAAATTTCAATACCATGGCGGTTTGAGATCAAGCCATTTTTGGGAGAGAGAGAAAGAAGAGTGTGACGGTTTCCCGTCTATTGTTTTGTTTTGTTACATTTATGTCTGTTTTTCGTCCTCATTAAGTTCTCATATTTCTTTTCGCTTGTACATGTTTCATTCGATCACGTATCTCATTCAAGTGAAGGTTAAAGCTAACACTTCAATTTGTTTTCCTGTTCTTTGAGCCAAGCTGGGATAGTTATGTAAGTGTCAGTCTGTTCTTTCCTCGATTGAAAATGATCATCTGGGTGACTGGAGTCCTGAGAAGGACTATGTTGTTGACTGACGTTTCGACAACCTGTGCGGAAGCCATCTTCAGAGTCAAGTGATCGATTTTAGTCAGTCGAAAATCGTTGCTAACCTCTCCCCGCGATGCTCTACCAACTGAGCTATGAAGCCACACATTGGGAGCGAGGTCAATTTAGTGAGTTCATATCTCCCGTGAGGAGTGAAAATTAACTGCGATGATCATTCTTCACTTTCATCTGCAACCGCAGTTCACATATGAATTATTTCATATATACTTCACATTATTTCACTCCTCACGGGAGATATGAACTCACTAAATTGACCTCGCTCCCAATGTGTGGCTTCATAGCTCAGTTGGTAGAGCATCGCACCGGTATCGCGGAGGTTACGGGTTCGAATCCTGTTGAAGCCCTGATTTTTTCAGGCTTCTCCTTTCCAATTGCTTAAATTGGAAAATTAACTGCGATGATCATTCTTCACTTTCATCTGCAACCACAGTTCACATATGAATTATTTCATATATACTTAACATTAAGGTATTCCTGCAGGCTAAATTAACCAAATTTGGACTATGTTTAGTGGTGTATTTCTACAGAAGAAAAAACGGTAGCTAGCTCACGTTACGGTCAGTTATTGGTCAATCCTCACAGTTTGAAAAAAAGTATTCCGGGGGGAGTCAGCTGCTAAGGAATGCATGGAATTCAAGAGGATATGGGGCGTGGTCAGGTCCTCTTCAAATCACCTCAAGGCTCAAAACTGAAGCGGGTTTTATTATTTCAGGATAACATTTGGTTTGCAAATAATATAAGCAAAAATGTAAGTTTTCACCGCAGTGCGCATTCTCATTTTGAATTGTTACGTTTTTATGAACAAAATTAGAAAATTTTACCTTGATGAAATTTGAGAATCCTTAACTCCGGAAATATTTTGCTCCAGAGTGCGCACTGCAGTGTAAATTTTCCTTTTTCTATTTACTTTTGCCCTGCCAAGTTTGGAACTCCGACGATTTATCGTTCAGTAGCAAGGTTAAAAAACATAGTTCCCTGTCATGTTGTGTTCGGCCGTTGTAGTTGTAAATCGGCCATAAATTGCAGAAAATTTCTCATGGCAGCCATGTTTGCTGTGTCCACAGTAAGTATTTGCAGCGGTGAAACACAAAATACTCCCCCATATACGGTAAAATTTACCATTTTTGTTTATGTATTTTTCCCGCGAAACCAATCAGAGAGTGGCTTCACGCATTCACCTAGCAACGACACCTTTGCTCACCATAATGACTGTGTGTTGACAGCTAAAGGCCATCACTTTATTTGCAGGAGCGTGAGGAGACTCTTACGCATTCAATTGATTCACAGAGTTCTGTTTGATAGAGAGATTTATTTATCGAACAAAGAGTTTCTAATTTTTTATGGATAACCAAGATCTGAAAAAGTGGTCAAAACGCCTGAAAGATGCTGGATGGAAAATCACCACGCGCAAGTCAGAGAAAGGAGTGCACCTTTCTTTTGTCGATCCAAAGGGTTGCAAATTTAAGAGTGCAAAGGATGTTGAGCGAAAACTAGAGGGTGACGGACTGCTTGAACAATTTCTGAAGGAAGAAAACCTTGAAGTCAGCGGCCAAAACACCGTGCCATCTAAAGATCATTCGAGCCACCACCGGTGAAAAAAAGATTTACTGAAGGTCGCATGAAGTCTGAGTGAGTATGAAAAGCCAACATAACTTATATACTGTTTACCACTATTTTGTCGCGTTTCATTCTGTAAACTCGTGTGCGAAGTGTCGGTTTGTTGTTCAACAAAACTTGTGAAACAGGCAGCCATCTGACCCGTGAAAGGGGAAGTTTGGAATGTTGTCAGTAGATTTCATTTAACATTTTGCCATTTTTGCCAATCGTAGGCTACAACCGTTTTATTTTGTGTTATTTTATACCAGATTGCGCACAGAATTCAACAAACTGTGTATTCGTTCTTTTTTTCTGTAGATTGAGTATTCAGGAAGGATTATTTGTAGGAACAATCTCATCCATTGTGCAGTTTGTGCGAGATTTTAACAACTTTTTTCATTGTCCCTCAGACAATTGAAAATGTAAAGGTAATCTTTACACCTTTCAGTGCATGAAAGTTGTGATTTAGGTGAGTTTCGTCATTTAAAAAGACTTTTGCCTGTTTATATACTAAAATTCTATGTGATCATATCACAATTTTACTATCCCATGAATGGGCATGGGTATTGAATTTAGACTTGATGAATTATGATGTATTCCATGGACTTAGGGTGTTACTCTGCTGGTAATTTGTTGGTTCCATGAAGGAAGGTAGCCGTGCTGTTTTACCTGACAATTTATCCTTTAGGCCATTAGCTAAACTTAATTTTCTAGAGGAAGCAGCAAGACTGTTTCCTACTGCTTAGAGAACAGCAAGCCCATCTTTACAGGAAACTCCATCTTGAGTATTTGTTCTCACTGCAATCACCATTTTACAATCACCATTTGTCTCTTGTTAATTACAGGAAAGCTTGTACTCTCTGCATGTAATAATAAAGGATTCGGAGGAGCCATGTTGTTTACTTTCAAGTGTTTTGGGTGCTGGAACACAGAGATCGATTACAGGAGCAGTCAACTTGCCCAGGATTCAAGGCGACAAATAGTATCCTTGGCCCTTTCTTTAGCCTTTTTCATCAGTGGGCCAGGGTACGCAAGTTACAGAAAAACACTTGGGAAGGGTTTGGGATTAGGTGTCACCTCTGAAAAGCCCTTTTTGTCGAAAAACGTGCCAGCAAATGCCTCAGGCCGGGAGGAGTTGATTTAAAACTACAAAAGAAAAAATGGATATCGCAGTGACGCTACTTCTTATTTTCCATGCAGTGGAAACAAGCACTCCAAAAAATACACTTGACTTACCCATGTTCTTGAAAATTTTCTTCGAGCGCCGCCAGAGCACTTTGTCGTGTAGAATCCATGGTCAAAGAAGGCTTCGTGTTTCATTGTTGAATGGTTTCATGAAATGGATCTGTCAACAGATTACATTCCAGGAAATTCTTCCTGGACCGCAAACACCATTTGTGAGGTATCAATTCATCCTTAGAAACGAAATTTCAGTTGCTTATATTTCGGAAACGGGACGTTTTCCGAATGTCAAACTTGGTAAGTACACCACTTTAACCATAAACTTGAACATATTAAAAAATCCAAATAATCCGAGAAGGTCACTTTAGCCTCCAGGAATACCTTAAACACATTGTAGTTAGTCAACTAGCGTGTTCATTTCATTCGCTTAGTTTCTTTGCCGTTAAGTTTCCCTTACTCTGTAGCATACGGATAATTCGTGTGTGTTATTTGATTAAGTAATTTTTCCTATCATAGCTTTAATTAAGTGTATTTCAATTTAGGTTTAGCCTGTTGTGTTTGGCTCGCTGTGATTCATGTTATGTAATTAATTTGTTACATTTTAGTTTACGATTATCAAACACCGATCAACAAGAATTCATCATTAAATCACCGTTGACTGATCCTAATTGGTTCTTGTCTCGTGGATTATTCTTGTGTTTGGTTTGAGAAGTCTGTAAAGTCAATCCCTTCCAACGCCCGACACCTTTTGACACTTGAAGTGGATGTTGAGAGTTGTGTCCATTACAAACAGTATTTAAAAGGTGCAACCTTTCACTGGGGAAAACTCCATGTGTTTCTTCAAGAAGCCACTTTTCCTCAAACAAAGCCTTTTTTGCAACAGCCTTGAATGCAAAGTAATTTTGGAGGACCCTTAGAGATTGAACATTAAAGTGACCCAAACCATCAAATTTAATAGCACAGGAATCTGGATTTTCTTTTGCATGTAAACTCTTTGATGCACTGTTTAATACACTTTCAGGCGGTAACCAATCTACAGCAAAGGGGTCAGCAAAAGCAATATTACTGCCATTCAGCAATAACAGCCTGAAAGTGTTACATATTGTGCACTGGGGGTGTGGGGTAAGAAGCAATGGCCATTCTAGGGCTTGAAAACCTTCCATTGCTTTTAAGCAAATCTGTCTGTAGACGGGAAGCACTGGTGTCAGCCACTGAGCGAACTGGACAATTAGGATAATCATCACTTTCACTAGACAGAATACATACATCAGAGAGAAGGGGAGCATCTGACATGATTGTAGAAGGGATATTGGTGTCATCTTTGGGACTGGCACAAGGTGCAACCTCAGCAACAGGTTTTATACGACTTTTACCTTGTATCTCTGAGTGTGCCCTAGTACCTCTGTGCTCACATTTGGTCTTTAGGCGATCCCGTGGCTGCTTGACACCCTTTCCTTTACGACTGCTTTTTACCTTTTCTACACCTGGCAGTGGATTGTGTGCCTCATCCACATTAGTTTTATGAAAACGCTTTTGGCCATACCTAGAGCTTGAAGAGAAATCAACTGGCTGATTAAAAGAAGATGCAGGAAGCCAGGCATCATCTGATTCAGCATAACCCCTAAACCGTACTCTATACTCATATTCATGTGTCTTGCTATTGATCCGCTGATCAATAATGTCATCCACTTCAAAAAAACCATGCTGTAAAAGATGAAGCTTTTCATCCACATCAATATCACTCTCTTTGCTAGATTCGTCTGCACAAGTGTCATGAGCCGTTTCAGGAGAGAGGGGGGAGTAACCCATTTTCATTAAGGAGTTAAGGCTTTCTGCAGCTAGCTCATACACACCATTTTTACTTGTTCTATGCAAGTTGACTGGGCCCAAAAGAGTACTTCCTGATATCCAATCAGACACCAGAACATCAGCAGGCACTGACACTGTGGTGCCATTAAGCTGAAACAAACTGAATACCTACAACGGCAACCCTTTCCTTTCTTTGACGATGCACTGAAAATGTCACTTCCACCTTTTTCTTGCAGAGATATTATCCTGCCAAGTTTGAAGTACTTTTTCTTTCCTTTAATTGCCTTTATAGCTACATCACAAAATTTCACAATGTCATGGTCAGGGTCAAGTGGGGATTTGCCTGGCAAATGCTATGTGTCTTTGTGAGCGATTACGAGAAATGAACTCTCTCGGAAGCAGCAATTTGATTGCTGTGTTCACATGCATGGTGCTGACATGGCCTTTCTCTATCCTACTAATACGCCATGCTTCTTTTTCAATACACTTATTCTCGTCATTCTCTCACAAAACAATGTTGTTACCGGTACCCTTGCCATCACTATTTTCATCTGCACTACTACCACTGACAACTGACAGGACTTCAGAACTACCATCAACAGAACATTTGAATTAAATTTTTAAAAAAACTCAAATTAAATCTGTCTTTTGATAACAACAGGCTCTATATTCTTCATAAAATGAACTAACATTGTAGGTATTTGACTTAAACAGCAAAAAAGGTGAAGTTCCTCATCAGAAATGAGAAATGCCCCTTCTTCAGGCAGACCTCTGGCGACAAATGCCCCATAATGAGTCCATAATGAGGTTCCATAAAGCAGAAAATGCCCAGGGGAATAGGGGTGGTCAAAAAAAAGCTCTTGCAGCAGGTAGCATCAATGGAGGATTGAAAATCCAGTTTACTCTAATTTGATGAGCTATATTAAAAGTTCAAGGATATCCATGTAACAATCTTATAAGGTAATAAACTCAATAAAATAAACTACAGGTCTAAACAGATGAGCAGTCACAATCGCGTAATTGCCACAAATTTTAAACCTACCGAACAGAAAATGGAAGAAGAATTACTGCAAACGGAAAAACCTTACATGTTATACAGAGATGTAAATATTGGATAACTGATAAGTAGGCTTACCTTATTTCTGTATGCAAATCGCGAAGCCAAGAACAAACTGAATAAAATAAATGTTGAACTGGCGCTCGTGCAAACCGTCACAAACTGCTCAAAACTGGTTATTTTCTGCATATGCGATATGTTGAGCCAGCAGTAAAGCGTCTCATCAAAGGGTTCCCTTCCAGTCTCTCTCAGTTTTTCTTCTCATCACGTTCTCATCCAGCCAGCATGGATTGAAATACTAAAAACGTGGTAAGTTTCCCAGCAAAAGTCTGTGAAAATTAATGACTTGCCAGCCAGCTTAATCTGCAGAACAGATATTTTGCGGAACACCTTCGTTGGGTGCCCCTGATACATACATACATACATAATCTTTATTTAAACACGGTAATTTTTAAAGCTATAAAGCTTGTGGGGTCGTGTGTTTAAGAATTAAACTAGCCTAATCCTTATCAAAACATATATACACACTTTAAATGTTACATGGACACAATGATCAATATATAAAATTATGTTGTCTACATCTTATAGCAGATGCAGACATACATTCAAACTTAAAATCTATAATATAATCTTCAGAGCTGACTCACTTCCTGAGCTGATTAAAATTCAGGGTCACCGATGCTTCCTTGTCATTGTAGTTAACAAAGTTCCATAACGATGCTCCTCTATATGAGAGAGTCTTTCATGTATCTTGACTCGTACCTTGGTATGAGAAGACGGTTCTGGTCTCGAGTGAAGTAAGTGCCAACTCGATTTCGGCCAATATTTTCAAACATTATATCCGGTAAAGATTCGCTATGCGCTCTATAAAAAAGTCTAAGAACATCTAACTCATAATACATAAAAAGGGTAGGCCACTGAACATGTCTAAGCACGTCCTCCGATCCTATATCCTTAGGTAAATTGTAGATTATACATGCCGCTCTACAGTGAAGCCTTTCTATTGACTTAAAAAGATCAGAATTGCCACACAAACCCCACAAAACTAAACGGTACTTAACAGCTGGAAGAATCACTTTAAAATGAAAGTCTTTTAAAATTGCTCTTGGCCAAAAAAAGAGAACGTTTGAGCAAATCTAGTTTTTTGGAAAAACTTTCTTTGTTTCAAGCACATTGGCCACCCAGGTGAGTGTCTGGTCTACTATCAGACCTAACAGTTTCGTCTTGGTAACCAAACTTAACACTGAGTTTCCTAGGTACACAGGAGCGATAGGCCCCATCGGTGTCCTTTTGCTAAAAAGAATGACCTTGCTCTTTTTGGGATGTGGCGTTAGTCGGTTGTTTAGACACCAGTTGTAAAACTCTCGTAAGGCCTTATTCAGTTGATCGATCACCAGATCTTCTGTTTCTCCGACACAGTATATGGTAGTATCATCTGCATACATCTAAACGGACCCAGAAGGCACAGACAAAGGTAAGTCGTTCGTGAATAACACGATGAATGTCGGTCCTAAAACCAATCCTTGTGAGATCCCCATCGATACAGGTAACAAATCCGACTTAATGCCATTTAGCACAGTAAATTGTTGTCTTCCACTGAGGTAATTGCATATTAGGTCAAGAAGGGAACCATTGACTCCAGACTCACAGTTCAGTTTTTTCAACAAGATGTCATGAAGCACACTATCAAACGCTTTTTTAAAATCAACGAAGGCCGCTGCGACTGCCATTCCTGAGTCCACAGTTCTCCTCCACGACTCTGTAAGGTGTATCAGCAGGAGTTCGGTCGAATACCCAACACGATACGCCCACTGCTTGTCCAAAGCGAGGTTATTACTCTTGAAGATGTGTTGTACGAGAGTGCTGTTAATCTCCGACTCCAAAATCTTGCCAGGGACGCCGAGGAGAGAGACTGGACGATAATTTCCCATGTCTGTTTTATCATCAGTGCAAGTCTAGCGATAAGCTTCATATGTGATGAAGAAATTATAGCCGTTGTTTTTCAACAGCCTTCTACATTAAGCATGCAATAGCATGAAAAAATTAATTTTTGAGTCTTGTAATTATGGGGTCAAACAGTGGAATGTAGAAAACCGTTCCTTATTTGCCACATGGCTCGGTTTCCATTGTTCTCACAGGGGATCATATTGAATGTTCCCTGCCAATAAAAAACTATCAGTTATTCCCCTGCAGTTAATCCCCTCAAAACATCAAATATACTTGATGAAGCCGGTAATCCACAGTGCAAATTACAACATGAAGCAAACTACACTTAAATATTCAACTCAGATCATGACAATTTTGTTTTTGCAATTTTTCACACACATGGATGTTAACTCCCTAGAGACTACATATATTTGTTTCTTTACAAATCTTCATCAAGCTGTTTTGCAGACATATCAAACAACAGTGCATTTTCTAGAAAACCTCACCAATGTGTAAAATAAGCATTTTATCAGCCTTTCACTCAGGGATATCAGATTTATTCTCCTCTGGTTCTGCCCTCGAGCAGAACCAGAGGTGAGTAAATCTGATATCCCCTCATTTCAGGCTGATAGCCCTGACTCATGTGAGGGCTATGATCTTTTTAAAACAACAGCAAGGGCAACCTGGCATAAATTTTGAATGTACTGTCATATAACCAAGCTTTCCACAAGAAGTTTTTTTTCAAATCAATTTAACCGTAAAACCAAGAAATGCTTCAGTTCATTGGTCAGTGTGTATGGCAATGATAAGTGCACATTATTTGGTTGGAAGTTTGGATTTCTTCCAATAATACATTTTCGGTTTACATGGTAATGCTTGTTTTCAAATTCTTGATCCACTGATTTGTCTTGGATATGTAGACTTAATCCTCCTCTTTGTGTCTAAGGCAACACTGGGAGTCAAAATTCTATCCAGACGTGTCAACAGCTGTCTGAGATTGTGGCCCATTCCTCAGGTCAACTCTGCAACTGGCACACTTTTGGATGTTTCCGCTTATTTGAATGAGCTCAACTGGAGTGCTCTCAGTGGGTCGAACTACTGGGTTCTCTGGTCTTGGATTGGTGATACGTGTGAACTTTACCTTTAATTCGTTACCGTCAGGAGACTGCGCTGAATATTGCAACTGCGTACAGTCTGGAGGAATGTCTCTTAGCAATTCTCCCAGGGTTGCCCTCTCTGTGAGTACAGCAGATTCTTTTGATTTATTCCTTTTCCTAGTGGTTTGACCAGGTTTCTTCCCTGCATGGCGACTTACATTTGCCACTAATGCTGCTGTTAAATTACTTGTTTTGCTTTTCGAAAGGTACAAGGTAACAAAGCACTGGAGGTCATGGTTGTCAGCAGCTGCAGCCAATGAATGAGAACATATATGGTGCATCTTGAACTGGAGACACGGGGTGCAACAAACATATTTATGTTCATCAACACACTTTATGACCTGTGGCTGACTTCCTGACTCACTGGGAACTATACGGGACTTGTGTCCATGGAAACCTTGACAGATGTTACCCTTGAGGATTCCCTCCACTTTGACTTTCAATGCAGATACTTGGTCATCGGGGAACTTTTCAGTTAGCCTCTGAAGTTCTCTTGTAAGCGAATCGGTTGGAACTTCATCATCGTCAAGAGGTTTCATTGGAACAGCTGAGACGTTGTCAAGAAGCTGCCTTCTTTTAGAGGGACTCAGAGCCCAGAGGTTTGGAGGCATTTTTGCATTGTTGTACTCGTCCTTTAAGACGCATGGACTTGACATTTCTGTAAATGCTTTGCCAATATCGTGAGGTTGTTTCATCACAAATCCTCGAATATCATTGACGACCTGGGAGACATCTTTCCTTTTGTTTTCCATCCAGGTTTTCAGGGACACGTTCATTGACTCAGGGCAGTTGTTGTTAAACATGTCTTCCCCTATGCCAACTTCTTGGAGAAGACGTGGTTGGCAGTGCAGTGATGGCACAGTACTTCAGCCTCGTTCTTCTCGAAATAGAGAGAGAATTGAGCATCTTCAGGCATCTTTTTGTTCCTCCTTTCTTCCAGCTCCAAGTCGTTCCACTTTACTTTAAGTCTAGAGAGATTTAAGTCAAAATCAGCATGGCTGTTACAGTTGACCAGTCCCTCTTGCTGTTTATTGCCAATAATGTCTTTGACAACTGTTCTGTAGAAGCTGTCAGAGATGTAAATCAGATTTGATCTTGTGTTCAATGTTTCTGACAATATGTGTTCGACATAGGAATCCAAAAGCAAAGGGAAATTCTAACTCTAAGGCCTTGATGAAGGCACTTTCGCCATTGGATCCATAGGCTTCAAGTGTGTTCCATAGCTCTGGGCAGGCATTTGTCATCTTTTGGAAAAGTGACTGATTAGTTTCCCGATTTTTTTTTGGTGCAGATCATGACTCGTCCAATCACAACAGGTTCTTTGCCACTTTCCCGAGATCGGAGTTGCATATTTCGGTAGGTTGTAACAACAACATAAAAATTTCCAATGTCAAACGTCATATCAACACAAAAGGACAAGTTGATATTGTTGTCATTTGTACAAAATTTGTCAGATATCTGCTCCTCCGTAAAGAGAATAATGGTAGGGCAATTGTCTTCCACAGTTACTCCTTGGATGAATTTCTTTTCTTCATTGTACTGCATAGAAAGAACTTCACCCATGGGATCTACTGGTTTTGGATTAAGTTTAGATCTTATGTATTTGCCTTGGCATTCGTTTCGTGGGAAAGATGACTGGGATGCTGCCATAAATCCCCCAGAATCCTCTTCAATAGTGTGAACAGCTCGCTTTATGCTGCTGTGTTCTTTTACAGCAGCTGTTAACTTTTCTAGGGTACTTTTCTTTGTTGTTATGAATGGAAGGCTATTCTTGGAGTTTCTGTGTGGTTTATTCACTACTGCATGTGGTTCATCATCAAAATGATATTGCACAAGAGCGAAGGGATATGTTTCACCATCAGGTTTACAAAATGTTATTACAAGTTTGTGAAAGTCAGGAGCGGAATCATGCGCAAACCTATGGCGCTTGACTCTATAAACATCATTACAACAGTCAGTTGGATCAACAGTGACATTTCCATCCTCATCAAAAGATACTTTGTATTTCTTCTCCTTTGCACCACTACTTGCATTCCAATGATGATCATCCTGCCAATCATCTTTTATTTGATGCATGTCTACTATTAATACCTGATTGGTCACTTCTCCAACAGGAAGGGCTGTAAGGGCACTCGTTTTACAGTCGGGTCCTTAAAGCATCTTGAATGCTGAAACATTATCAATTGCATCTTTGCCAGAATGAGGAGCAGCTGTTTTCCTATTTATGAGACAAGTGTAGCAAGTATTTAGTATACCCATTTTGTGAATGCTATAACTTAATGTTCAAGGGGGAACTGCAAGGGTGAGGGCTTTATGAAGGTTATTATTGGGACTCAGACTTTTTGCTTAGGTACCAATAGCCTGGCCTTATTAATAAACATTAAGGAACACTTCTTTCTCATGAATCCAAAATTCTCTCAACTTTCGAGAGAACTTTCGAACCAATGAGAGGAAGTTCAGGATCTGAGGAAGAAGGAGCTGGCAAAAGGGAAGACACGAGAGGAGGAAATACGACTTGGTGCAGCTGTGGTATTTGCATGAACTGGGAGAGACAACAAGAAAAGGAATACATCTGCTGCCACGAGATACAGGAAGCTATGAACAAAATTTCAGGGGAATTGATCGTATTCAAAAGACAATAAAGACAACTCAATTACTGTATGAGATGGAGTAGATGAGTGATGGCTGCTGTTGTTTTCTTTGTGTCATTTCCATTCATTTGATAACTTTAGGCGGCTTACGGCAGACATCTATTGATGCTTGCTCACAGCTTAGCTAACAGATCTAATTATAATATCCGTCAAACTCAGATGTGCTGGCAGATCGAGCAGTTCGTTGTGTAACGCAGCATTCTAGCTTTATGACGGTGTGCTTGCAAAGAGAAGTGCTACTCATATCAAACTCTTTCCCCTTTGGGACGAACATTTGTTTTTCCCGGTTCCAGGCGGGCACAGCCACTAACCGCACATAATGCGCATGCTCAATGCAGTGGATTTTCAAAATGGCAGACAGGCCAAAGAGAGAAATAAAAGAACCAAAGCGCTTTTGCACTGAATTTGCGGCATACACCCCTGTTAAAAAGGCTAATCCACAGAGAAAAGATACAAAGCTCTACGATATTGAAGTCACGGAGGTTGATAAAGCCAACAAAAGGTTGAAAATTCACTACATTGGGTACAGCTCACGCTTTGATGAGTGGAGACCTTTCAGGGAAGATGAAGGATCTGAATATTTTCCGTTTGTTCGTAAAGAAAACCTGTTTATTCCATCGGAAAATTCCCTTGGGGATAGGACACAAACATTTCACGGTCAACTTTTTTCGTGGAATAAAGAAAAAGCGGATCATGTGTAGTTATGAACCCCTCGACCGATATGTCGGTCGACATGTCGAGATGTCTACCGATATGTCGACCAGTATGTCGGCCGCTATGTTGCCCGATGCTCGACAGATACGTCGGTCAATATAGCGGCCGACACTCGGCCGATTTTTTGACCATTGAATATCGGTCGAGTGTTGGTGGTCTATCGGTGGACTGTCGGTGGTCT
>BLFK01000715.1:317476-320551 GCA_014634185.1 Astreopora myriophthalma
ACGAATTCCTCATAACTTGCCATGTGTTTATACTTATCTCTTGGGAAGCCATCAGAGAAAGTTTTCTTTTTTTCAATAGCATCACTTCTTCTCAACTCTCTTATGAGCAAGTCAATTAAAACATCCGAGATCCTCAGGAAAAGATGTAATGTATCTTTAATAACATGATCCATTGGTATGAAATCAAATAATGGTCTTGCCTTACAGTTGAATTTTTTTCCGGTGGAAAACCTTGCTATTTCGTCACTAGTTCTGGCACCAAATGTGGGGTCATTGATGGACCATTTTTTGCTTGTGTCCCATCATTGTTCCTTGGGACACTTGCACCACACGCAAGCATAATCCTCATTTGCCCTACCTAGTCCAGAGACCAGAGCTAAAAATTTCCAGTCACCACCTAAAAGGTATTCAGTTTTTATTTACACTTATCTCCTTCAAGTTTGACATTTCCATTCGAAGGTCTGCCAGGCTCTCTCTTATATTGTCATGTCTGTGTAGTTTTTATAATAGCAAGTACATACGTAATTACCTTTCTCATCCATTGCTAGTTCCTTTTCATTCAGGGATAGTAAAAGTGAAATTGGCAACTATGAGCCTCTTTCCGATATTTGTCCCATCACCACTAAGTTTGATCTTAATAGTTTCCCCATCTTTGATCTCTCCAGTTTGCTGAAGCTTCACAATGTGCTCTTGCAAACGTTCAGAAAATCCCAACTGAACACCCTCAGCATCTCATTTTCTGTACATATTATTTCTTTAATCCTAGTGGAGATCTCACCTTCAGGGTGAAAACTCCACAGTCAAATGCATTGCATTGCTTGGGGGTCTCTTCAGCGATACGCTGTTTCCAGTCATGGGTATTCCATTCTTGTCCAAGGAATATATGAACTTCTTTAATGAAATTCCTGTAAGATAAGCAGAACAAGTCAAATAAAAAGATTTATACCCTGGTAATCAGTTGAACATCCTTGTAACATAGTGAGTCATAAGCACTACACCAATGCCTGATGACGTATGCTGGGGAACATCCAACTATTTAAGATCTAAGATGCCAAGGGTCAACGCTAGAGTTCTCTGAATTCATTTTACTGCACAAACGGACTTGTCGCCCGTTTGACCTAAACCACAAGCAGAAAATGCGTGGTGTTTTTTTTTTCAGAATTGCAACTGTTTGCTACTGCTTTGACGCTCATCCAAACTATATCTAGTATATTTTAATTTCAAACTAATTAATATTCTTCTCCAACCAAATAAAAATGTAACAATATGGTATCACTAATGTTGCTGCTAGTTCCAACACAGAAGTTGAACTTCATTTGCACTAAATTTAACATCTGCATGCAGCCTTTTCGTGAAAAGGGGAGGAAAAAGATGTTTGAATCTTACTTCATACTTTTTCACTGAAAAGTCTGAGTCTTCATTTCTTCATATTTGTGCAGAGAGAATTGGATACCAGAAGTTGTAAATCTTATAGACGGCTCTACACCAGCAAGAATAAATATTCGAGAGGATTTCTAACCCTACAAAGGATAGTTGCGTGAATTTGAGTTCAAGTTGAGAATTACCTCACAGCCTGGAAGTGCTTTAATCCAATGGGATTATCTCTTTCATGACCAATGGAATCATACAGGCAAATAGACTTCGCAATCAGGTTCACTGTCTGTATTTACAGTAAATTTGAGGACAGAAAACGGAATAATAACCTCCCTTTCAGTACAAGTAGTCATTTCAATCAGTCTAAAAATTCATTTAACGACAACCAAAAATTTTACTCACTATTACTTTCCAATGAGCTGAATCGTTAATTGGAATGATCCAGGCTTCCTTCTCTAACAAATTTATCTGCAATGTCGATATATAACCCGAAAAAAAAGTAGAAACATTGCTTTTTAAATTGAAGAAAAGCAGAAAGAAAAATTCTTGTCGATTTGGAAAATCCGTGACCTATCAGTTTTTCCGTGGGATCAGTATTGATTAATTGACGCTGACTTCCTTCCCTTCATGGAAAGAAACTAATGAATCTCTTAAGACTTAAATGCACACGACCACTTTTACCTGACAAACAGGATGAATAATTCTTTCTGGTGCACATTTTCCCCACTCTTGCCATCGTTGGAAAAAAAATGAAGTAAAGATGTAAATTGCTTTTCCCTACATATTAGAAAAAAAGATTAAAAACTGGTCAACAGCAATATTTAAAGATATCAAGCAAAACATTTGATAACATTCTCACCATCTTTTGAAATTTCCTCACCAGAAGGGCATTATATACATTCATTCCCTAAGAAAAAGAAAACCAGACACGATTTAAGGAGCTATTTTACCAGGAAGATTTATTTTGGGATAAGCACGACAAAGAAATCTACAACAAACGGACCCGTTGACGTTTAATTCTTTCTTACTTCCAAAGTGGTTATATAGCTGTAAACTTTCAGGTAGCTGTTTCTGTCTTACTTGTATAACAACTGTGGTTACTCTAGACCTTCAAAGGCCAAATTTTGTGAATTTTGTTTTCTTTGCTCCTGATATAGCTAAAACATCGATTTTAAGTTTGGTGAAAAAAATAAGTTAAAATCACTTAATGATTGCAAGATATCGGTGAAAAATCACTTTGGAGAGGAGTTAATAAATAAGCTTTTAAAACTTTAGGAGTCTAAAACTAGGGCTTTTTTTTAGGGATTTTTGCGTGGATTTCCCTGCTTCAAGCGAACTAATAGGGTACGTAGATTTGAAGAATTCTTACGAAATTTGGCCAAAATGTTCCTTGGTTATCAATGCGCAAAAGCGTGTGAGGCTTTTTTGATATTCCAAATATTTTTCCTTTTACGTGCTCTCAATTGACGAAGATCCGCAAATATTCAATTCGCCAACTTCAAAATAGATTTTCTCGGCAACCAATCGGAATATCGAAAAAGCCTCACACACTTTTGTAGTCTATCACCTACTGATTGACAATGTGCAGTTTGTTTGGTCGTACAAGCGAGCAGGGAGGCAGGTAATTCAGTTTAGCAAATAGTGTCAGTTTTGCGTTTGAAGGCTTGCGCGCGCTTACCATTAAATCAAATCTTAAAAAAA
>BLFK01000717.1:10022-16213 GCA_014634185.1 Astreopora myriophthalma
ATTTCCTCAAATAGGATCAAATAATGGTTGTAGTGACGAAAAAAGAGAGTCAAATTTAAAAAAAGGCAAAGGACCATTTAAACAGATTATGCAAATTAGTAAACCTGTCGAATTCTCATGCTGGCCTGGCTCCGAAAGCCAGCAACAATCAAATCAAAATTCAAATTTTGAACTGAGGCTTGTTTTGAATTTTGAATTATTCATCCTTTGACTGGATTATTCAAATGATTAATGAAATCAAATTTGCTATAATGAACATATTAATGCACTCCTGACAGGAACACTTGACCTGCTTTGAGTGTAATATTGCTATTTTATAACTAATTCTATACTTAACGGGCAGTCAATGGAGGGCAAAAAGAACAGCTGAAATATGGTGAAATCTAGGTGTATAATTATGTGTTGAGATGCATGGCAGTGTTCTGAAGGCACTATAGCTTAATCGACAAATGCACTGCTGGAACCCTATACAATAGGCCATCACAGTAATCAATGTGAGCCGTTATAACTGCTTGAACAAGCAGCTTGGTGCTATGATACGTTAGAAATTTTCGTATTTGTCTGATATTATGAAGACGGTAATAAACTGACTGGCAGATCTTATTGATATGTGTGGACATACTGAGATTACAATCAAACCACGCTCCTAGATTCCGCACAGCGGTGGTCACCACTGGCACCTCTATGTCGCTGATGGTCAAACCTAGTCTTATCTAATTGTGGCCTTGTGCGGACTACAATGATCTCCGTTTTATCCAAATTTAACTTTAGTTTATCTAGCTTCATCCAGGCGCCAATGCTATTGATACAATTAGTATAATACTTAAAGGAGGTTTGCTCTACAATTGTATTGTGTGATTCCAGGAATATATACACCTCTCCCCCCCCCCCAACTGCCCCAAATGGATGTTTTTTTGTTTGTTTTTTTGTTTTTTTCAGTTTAGACCCCCTACCCTGTGGAATTTCTGTCTCATGGGAGTCTTGTTTTTACCTCCCAGCAAGAATTTCCTGTTTTCCTTTTTAGTGCCTCAGTTGGGAGCATTTAAAAATTGACTGTGTAAAGCCCTGGTCAAACAATGCATGATAGTCAATGATAGTTGATGATAGTCAAAACTATCATCCTATCATCAACTATCAAACGGGTGGTCAAACAGCGCATGATAGTCGATGCTAGTTGTTCCGAAGAAGTCTGGGGAAGAATTGTTGCATATTTTGTCTCCATGGCTACACACAATGGGGATGTAATCAGTTAAGATGATGTCGTAAGAAACATGGCGTTGCAAGCAGGGTTGAATAATTTTCCACGGCGAAAGAGGGCAGCAGCCTGTTTCTTTTTCCTTGAGTTGCTTGAACAGACAGATAACGAGTGCGCTGGTGGAAGAGGGAATAGACAAGGGGGTGGATCAAAAGGAGAGAAGAGAGCGGGTTGTGTAAATTGGTAGAGGAGCTACGGGTGGAGGACACCGCAGGTTACAAAGAGATGATGAGGATGAACTATGAAACATTTCGAGAATTTTTGACTGCCATCGAGCCTGTTATTACAAAGCGACAAGTTGTAGGTGGGCATAAAGTAATTACACCATCAGCAAGGCTCACAATCGCGTTTCGGTTCATCGCAACCGGAGAAACATTTCGCTCATTTCACTTTCAATTTTGGATGGGTAAATCGACAATTTCCTACATTGTTTGAGAAGTTTGTCAAGCCATTTACGCTATTCTTGGAGCTCAATACATGCCAACCCCGTTAAACTGTGCAGAGTGGTCACGAATTGCTGAAGAGTTCGAGCGTAAGTGGCAGTTTCCGAATTGTATCGGAGCAATTGATGGTAAACATGTTGTGATTTGCCCCCCACGTGGATGTGGTTCTTTTTACTACAATTACAAAGGTACCCATCCTGTGGTCCTGATGGCCATTGCATTAAATTGTTTTTAGAGTGAGACCTTATGAGAGCTGCTACATTGCCCTATTTTGGAGCCAACTTAAATTCTGCATGCAGCGAAGTATGCAAAACCTCAATTACACCACTGGAAAAAATTGGTTAGTGTGGGGTTGCTATAAGCAGCTGCAGCTGCCATGGGGTTGGGAGGCTGTGGAGAAGTCAAAGATGAGTCACTGAGAGATTGTTCCATGTCCATTTGCAGCTCCCAAATGATGTCCATAGTTCTCTTTTCTGCTATCATCCTGTGTCTCTTGTCAAGCAGTTTGAGCTTTTCTGTGATGTAGACTCCAAAGCTTGATTCAGCTGTGAAGTCTCCCAAGACTGAGGATTCTGGAGTTTTCATTATTCTGAGACACTCCATCATGAGTTCCTCTTTGACTGGTGACTGGTCTTTTCTCCCTTGTTTTACTGGTTTAGCCTTTTGTGTTACAACTGAACACGGCACAGAAGTTGGAGGAGTATCTTCATCATCAGGAATTTCAACTTTAGTTGGAGAGTTCACAGAATTTTCACCAGGCAGTGTTGGAAGAGAATAGGGAGCTTAAGCAAAGGCGTTTTTGAGCCACGTACGTCAACCGGAAGTGGACGTTTCGTATTCTTGGGCAGAGGTTTCACCCAGATTTTCTAGCAAATCGTCTCAAAAAGAGTAAAGACGCCGAGCAGTACAAATGTGGTAGCGTCAATGCAGTTTGAACGGGAAAACGCTACATTTCCGGTTGACGTACGTGGCTCAAAAACGCCTTTGCTTAAGCTCCCTAATCTCTGCTGTGGCGGGCATTCATGACAGGCACAAGGAACTGTAATTTTTTCCAAAAAAGCCAAATATGTTGGCTTAAATAGGTCATAGGTACTTTGACCCGATTTCAGTGCTTTAGTTTTCTTCACATTTTGACTCAGAATCTGTCTGAGTTTTGTTATTTGGTTGCTAATTTCCTTCCAAGGGACACCAAATATTTCCTGTAAACAGAAACAACACATAAGTTTGTTAAAAAAATACTAAAATGTCATTTTCAAGAAATGACAAGTTACACACTGATGTTTTCACTTCCCCTAAAACCACGTTTCATATTTTTCTGTAGATTAAACTTTTAACCTAGGAACAGGTGACCAAAAAAAACCTTTTAGTTGGTAAGTGCACTAGTGAATTTTTGCAAAGACCGGAAATTTTGTTAATGTTTGTTAAGTTTCTTTGTGTTTGTTTGATGGCTATTAAGACATTTAGTTTTTTGAATGGCATTTTCTGTGATTATCGGTTTTAAATAACTAAGAGATTAGTGTATGAGCTCTATCTCGATGACTTTCCCGAGTTCCTGCGTTTGTCAAGAGTGTTTGCCTTTTTATTGTTTTTTTAAGATATAGGAGTGTCAGATGGCAACTACAAGTGCAGTTCTTGAAGAAATTCATTTGGCTAGAACTTAAATCAAAGTTAAGCCTATTTATATAATGCTCCCAACGCCTTTGAAGTGTTTTAATTTTGAAAAAGATGGCTGAGAGGCTTCGAAACCGTCAATTACATTTCAATTTTTCGATGTTATTAGCATTAACTCTCACCTCCAACTCCTTCTTTGCCTTTCCAGTGAGTCCTCTGTTGTGGTATTGTGGTGAAAAGATGTCCCACAGACAAGAGCGAGCTTCATACTCGTCTATCAAGTTAGATCTTCATTGGTCCATCTGACCATGCACGTTTTGCTCTTTGAGTCTGTTGACTTCTTCAACCCACCGACTAATAAGCGGCGACGCTTCCTTTTCTGTCTTTCAACATGATCCTCATCATAACCTTCACTTCCCTCACTGTCATTGGCTTTGTTTTCCTCATTTTTGTCATTTTCCTTATTTTCAATCTGTGGAGAGCAAACTCTCGACACCACTGCCATTTTGTTAGCTTGCTGAAAGTTAACTGGAAAGCTGGTGCCGAAAACTGAGCCCGTCAATTTTGGGGGAATACAGCTGACTGAAAAACTATCATTGACTATCATGCGCGTGGTGAAACGCGAAAAACTATCATGAAGAATTTGAGCACGCTCAAAGTGAATGATAGTTGATGATAGTCGATGATAGCGCATGATAGTTGGTGGTCAAACGAGCGCGCACGCTTTAACTATAATCGACTATCATGCACTGTTTGAACAGGGCTTAAGGCTTACAAATTCCTTTATTTTTTTGTCGATAATATCTTGTTATGCATTTTCTTCGTTTTAGAGGGCAATATTGTTTCATGCAGACATGACCAAAGATTATGTGTCATCCAACAAAATGTTTCCGAAATAACTTGCAAGCTCAATTATATGCATAAAACTACATGACCTGCATTTTGGAAGGAAAATTTGTAAGAAATTATATTATGTGCACCTTACAGCTTAATAATCTAGCACAAAAATTTATTATTGGACACTGAAATATTTTCTGGATTAGCTGTTGCTGTGGGCTCCTAGTAATTAACAATAATAGTCCTGAACATAATTTTGTGTCAGGGCTGCTCTCAGAAGGTATCCAAGGCACATACATTTTGCCTGCTCAGATTAAAAAAGTGACATTCAAAAAGAGGAAGTTGAGCAAGCCAATACCAAAATCACCTCAAAACGTCCCACTGGTTTGTGACCGTTATAGATGCTTAAATTGTCCAAGAACACTGCACAGAGAAACAATGAAAATGTTTAGATTAGATGTAGCTGTGTCAATCTTGCAAGAAATGCAACAAAAACTGACATCCACCTGTCAGGAAATTGAACAGAAGTCAGCATCTGCCAAGGTCAATACTGTTGGGAGGGATTCGGATTATCAGCTGGCTGATTTTTGAGGGGCCCAAGCCCTTAGCAAATTAAAGCAAAGTGACAAACACAAAAAACGTCTTTGCAACAGCTAAATATTCAAAGCCAGCTAAACAGTGATGCATAGGAAAGTGACTCAACTCCATATGTTACATTGTCCGCTGTCATCTGGTTATGTCATGGGACAAATGAACATATTTCTCAAAAAACACTTGCTGATAGACTTTGCTTCACTATACGTTGTATCTGATTCCTTATGTTCTTAATCCTGTTCTGTTAAGACATTAAAGGAGACCTTTACACTTGTTTCATAATCTTGAAGTTGTTGCTAACCTGTTTGAATCTTATCATTTTAAAGTTTGGGGTAATGTTGGGTGTGTTTCTTTAATTCTCATGATGCCATTTATCATTGTTTGGTGTGCTTGTCCTGGCAGTGGCCACTTGTCTTCTTGTCCATGTAGGAGCTGCCCAAAAGACTAAATCTTTTTTTGTAACTTTAAGACATCTTTTGTTCCTTTTAATTTATTTGTTAGATTATAGCAGCTGTTAAACTGACAAGTTATAGACCACATAATGATGGTCTTGGTGTTCCCTGTTCAGCCGTGTTAAATTATTTGTCTCAAGATCAGAAGCCATCTGTGTTCTCCCAAGATTGGGAGAAAACTTTGAACAAAGGGAAAATCATTAGAGGCAAACAGCTCAAATTTATCAAGACCTATATTTGTTTTTTTGTTTTTTTTTTGTTTGTTTGTTTGTTTGTTTGTTTTTTTCCTGCCAGTCTGAAATAATTTATGTGAGCACACATTTGGTTTTTCCTTGTTTTGCACGACCCTGTGGATAAATATTTCATGTGGGTACCCCCTTCCCTAAGTAAATAAGTAAATTTTAGTGTTTTTGCCCTTCGTTTGTCCTCGGAATTTCCATTGCAAAACAATCTGTTGTGGGGTGGGAGTGAGGATTTGAAAAGTGGGCATCCACCAATTGATATGGGAAGGCCCCATTCCCCAAGGGGGCCTGGGGGCATGCTCTGCCGCCCCCAGGAAATTTAGAAAAATGAAAGCCTCTTACACACATTTTCCGTGATTCTTGGAAGGGATCGGATTGTTTTAAAACAGATATTTAGTCACTTGTTATCCCTTGTATTTGAAGTGAAAACAGCTGTGTCTTACCTTGTAGCTGATGTTGAGTTAGTATCATCGTAAAGGCAACGACTCCACTTGGTGTGTAAAAGAAAATAGCGGTCATTGATTTGGGGGAGTTGCGGAGAGTACTTTCACAAAAGACGGTGACCGAACTGCCTTGTGTATCTAGCATTGTCCTTCAATGTATTTTTGTTGTTTCTTGATATAAACCCACGCAGCCCCAAACAGGCCATCCAGAAACCTGTCATGCCGAAATGAACCTGAAAACCTGAAATGCCAAATGGCCATCCGTAGGACAGCTGGACAGCCGCCTGGCTAAAAGCTTTTTTTTTTTTGTGGGG
>BLFK01000717.1:21840-29340 GCA_014634185.1 Astreopora myriophthalma
CCCCCAAGTTTGGCCTAGATATGGGGGGATGGTTGACGGGGGGGGCAACAGAGACCTTTTATGGTATTTCTAACTTACTGCATTGCAAGCCAAGTTGTAGTAGCTTTTGTGGCAGCATTACTGTAAGCTTGCACGATAGCTAATGTTGTGAACTTGATTATAATGAGGCCAAATTTGGGAAGCTCCCCTACTTTGTACCTCTGGTTGACACAACAAGAACAAATCGATCCTCAGAATTAATGGTTGTTGTTGTTTTTTTTTCTTTCTGTTGTTGTTGTTGTTTTTTTCATTTTTTTTTTTCCATTCTAGACTCAAGGTAAAGAGCTTGAAACAGATTACCATCGCCTTCAACAACAATACAGTCGCCTCAGCTCAGAGCATGGTGAAGTGGTTAATCAAGAAAAGAGGAAATTTCAGCTTTTCAAGGAACAGAAAACTAATGAAATTGTATCCCTTGTTGGTAAGAATGTGCTAGAAATGTCTGTTTATTTTCAGATATTGTCCAACCGAGGCCTGGAATTTGCCAACTTATTTTACACTGCTGTTAAACATGATGACTGAACGTGAAAATGTAGTGAGCTTTGCTCTTTAATGTGCTACTCAGCAATCAGAATATTGCTTGGATTTTTATAACTTTATAACTTGAAAGTGAGCAGTTTCGTCAAGCGGTAGAACATTCTCTGGACTAAAACTGAGGTCTGTATTTGGGAAAAACTGTACGTGTCAGAAGTCTTGCGTGCGGCCGTTCATATCTTCCAGTGTGAAAACAAGATACGCTCGTGATTCAAGATAAACTAGCTGCTCAGTTTCCGTAACCACGGAGCTGAATTCGAGGCAAACCAAAACCATAGAATAAAACGTTTTTTAAAGGACAAACACTAAACAAAGGGTTCGTACGGCTCCTAGAGATCCTGGAAAATACTTGAATGTTATCATAGCTTTTTCCAGCACTGGAAAGTCGTTCAAAATGACAGCTGGTCCTGGAAAGTCCTTAAAATCTGTTAACTTAAACCCTAACCTGAACATTACTCCATGACTAATTACATATCAATTCCACCAGGATTTGCAGGCAAGAAATTCCCACTTGAACGAAGAAAAAACAAATAACAGAAATCAGAGGTCAGGGGAGTAGGGTCCCCTGTACTTAAAGAACTTGAATAAATGGTCATATTAACATCCATCGTTCAATTCCCTTAAGGTGGCTTAACACAGTTTTTTCGCGGTCAGCGGTATTTTTGAAAGGCCGAATTTTGAAAAAGAAACAAACATGGCGTCGACGGCAAAAAAACTCATTTTTTTTCTCTTGCTCGCGATGGTTCGGAAAATGCGGTATAAATTCACTGTCATTACGTAAATCAAAGCATCAAAAACCATGCGTACGAAATGCTGCGCATCTGCATTACATCAGAAATTTGAGACTGACGGCTATTGCCTGTTTTTCACAATTTCTGGTGAACCAGTCGTTAGATTTTTGAGAAATTTGGAATAAGAATACTTCAGACGGCAAATGAATGGTCTATCAAAAAAATCTGAAATGTAACTGAAACTTTTTTGAGAGAACCACAAAATGCCAGTAAGCAAATTATGAAAAGTTCGTTTGTTAGAATTCAATCATAACAGCTGTTACACTTACTATATTTTCTGTTTTTTTGGTAAGCAAATGCTGCAAACAAACTATCGAGTGAATTTTGCATAAATGAGGAAAAAGCATCCTTCAGCCCTTGTTTTAATGTAGATGCGTTACTATGGCAACAGCGCGCAGAGCACCTAAACTGTCAAAACTATAAGCCTTTGTGGTAGTGCTTGTTTGTGATCAGGTTTGAGCTTTCATGCAAAGACTGTTTTCAGCCACCTTAAGTACAAATATAGGCTTCATTGTTAAAGGGGCTTTGCGACGATAGTGTGCATGTATGGTGATTAGATTTCTGCATCTGATGAACCCTTTTTCAACGTCGCTTTCGGTGTGGGAAATCATATTCCATCGACAGTTATAATAACGGCATGGAAGAACAATTTGGTCGTTTGTGGAAGATTTGAACAACATTTTGTGTTGGTTCAGGTAAACGTCGAGGAATTTTATGTACTCTAGATGGAGGAGCACGAAGCGGCTCGAGAAGAATTTCGCTTCGCAGCCGAAGCTTTCAATCGCTAAAGATATTCATACATTAACAAGCTCGATACAATAAGTGTATGTGCGTGAGCGTGCATATGCCCAATATCGTGACACACAGTCCCTTTAAGCTTAATTGTTGGGAGAAGTGTTACGTACCGGGATAACCAAGAGATGTCCGCGTACAGGACATCAGTCAAAAGACCTCCCGGATACGATATAAGACACGCAACAAAAGTGTGACAACGAGCAGTTACCCTTTTTAACTATTATTTAATTAGTTATACACGGTTACAATTACTTGGGTTAAAGGTTAAGTTAAGCAGGTCGTAAAGCAGGCTTACTCCCTTTCATGGCCATACAGGTACTGATCTTGACTAACTTTGAAATCCAAGTTCCACCGACTAGAGACAACAATGCTTGACTTCCTTGCTTCACTGGATTCTTTCCACTCACTGGATTTTCTGTGTACACAAACTCTTACGGAGGACTTCATAATGAACTCAGAATTCTTTATTGTCTTCTTCCCTTTTCGGCTATCGGCTATTTCGTCTCTCCGGATATAGCTCCACCATAGCTCCACCATAGTTATCGCAGTTGGTTATAGCTTCCTCACAGTATAGCATCCATAGCAGAAGTTTAATCACAGCCAGCCACGATGGTGAGCCCTCGGGCAAATAAGGAGAGAGTCTCCTTTCTATTACTTACGAGCCTGCTTTTACACTTATACTCTAAGCATTTAGAAAGTTCTGTTGCTATTTATGGTGTATTACAAGGTCTACTATTTGTGGAAACTGCAGAGTCACATCAAAGAAATTTCTGGAATATTACAGACTATAAGATAATTCTAGAAAAGTCTGGAACTGCATGGCAGTTAAACTTAAAGTAATTCTGTTCCTGATGACAGAAGGAAGCAAGTGCATGCGATCTACCTTTCAGTTTGCTGTTTGTGGTTAGATGTAAACTATTCTCTCTTGAAAATCAATACTCAGACCATAAGGCCACCAATTCAAGTTTTTGCATCTACGATCTTTTCGTGTCGACTGCCTTTTTCGGCAATTTTATTGGAGAACTCTAAACACATGTGCCATGAGCACCTGAAATATTTCAGCGATGTTGATTGTGTAGTAACCAATCACGGTAAAGTTCAGGATTCACGACCTCAAACTAAAAGTTGGCAGGGTAGTTTCCTTGTCCCTGGTTGGCTTTTTCCTTGCAAAAGAGTGACATGCCATGAGTGTTTGTAGTGTTCAGGGTTTTGCAAGTTTCACAGTAACTGGAATTTTATTTTGCATTTATATCAGTTGTCTCCCAGGAGGAACTTTAGAGAGAAGACCCAAGTGAGATTTCAATCATCTAGACCCCCATTTTTCACGGACTGAGGGAGGTATAGCTCGCGTAGCAGGCGGTTTAGTGGGTTTTTAGACAGATTTTTTTCCGTGGGTCGACTGAATAACAGCGTGAAAGCTACACTCAGGCAGCGTTTACAGCGACGCGGTTTCTTTCGTAATCCGGCATGGCTGTCGATGCGGTTACAAGATGCCGATCGGGACCGTGAACGAAACCTGGCCGTACTGAAAACGATGGCAAAAGTGCAGCGTTTTCAAAACAACACGTTTTCATCTGCCGTGTAAACGGCGAAACCGCATCAATTTTAATACAGTTAACTATTTTGGAACGAAATTTAGCCTCAAACCGTGTGAGCCAAACATTCGTTTACTTTATGCGAAAAATAGTTAGAAATCGAAAATACAGTAACTCTAGAGCCGGATAATCTACATACCAGGCTGAGTCGTTCATTCCTAGCTAAGCTTAAAGCTTAAACTGGATGAGTTTAAGCCAAGCTTGAGCTGGATAAGTTTAAGCTTAAACTTAAAGTAAAATTTCGCACTCTCAGATCAAGTTTTAATGAGATTTTCGGGTTGAATTTTACCGTTTCCCTGTCCAGGTTTAGACCATATGCGATTCGTCGGTAATGATTACAAACACTTTTTTGTGGAATTGTTAACATCTTCAGCCGGAAATGACCTGTCCAGCCCGTCTTCTGCATACGCGAAGGCTGTCTGGTACTTACCACTGAAACTGTCTTCCAGCCGTAAGCCCTAATACCTCAATTTCTTTTACGTGGTCATCGTCAATACTCTCCTAAGGCAGGGAGTAGTCAATAAGTAAAAGTAATGCTGCGCACATTTCCGTGGCTGAAATAGAAAGCTTTTGCCAAATCCCGTCGGAAGGACCGCCAAAACATCGGCTCCATTTACTATCTGCTTTAAGCCCGCCGCACACTTGAGGAAAGAGCTGAGCAAACTGCCTCGCAGCTGGCTCAGCCGTTTCCTCAAGTGTGCGGTGAACTTATCGTGCAATTTACGCCTCGCGAGGCCGTGAGGCCAAGATCAAACATGTTTGATATTGGTTTCACGGCCTCGCGAGGCGAAAAGCTCACCAAAACCTCACTGCACACATGAGGAAAGGGCTGAGATATCCGCCTCGCGAGGATTTTTGTTCAGCTCTTTCCTCAAGTGTGCGGCGGGCCTTACACCGTTTCTCCTTCCGTCGTCTTTCAATACTCCATACAACCCGAGCTCTTCAAGCTCCCGCAAAGATTCTTTTACAAAGACTTCGCTGTAGGTAATCCTTCGTTCCTTCCGCCATGGTTAAGCGCAGTTTGATTGACTTGCTGTTCATATCAGCCAATCATGCAGGAATGCCGTCCGCGCTATCCGCTGGTGAACCTCGTAGGGTTGATTGCAGGGATTTTCCCCTCTCTCCTTCACCTCTCCCCCTACCCCCTCGCCGTTTCTTTTGGCTTCGGTCCAGCCATTTCATTGAAAATCTCACGAACAGTATCTTCCAAAAAAAAAACACATCCAACTGCCTGCTAGGCAGGCCGTGAGGGGTTATTCTGGTACAGGGTGATACAACCAGCTTTGTGGTATGCCGTATCGCCAACTGGCCGAGCCATATGTGTTATTAACGTTATGATAATTATAATCATTGCAACATAATTTTTACCTGTGTTTTATTTTGTAGAGGAAATCAAAACTCTCAAACAACAAGTGGTGTCACTCAGAACACATCTCAAGTCCAAATCTGAGGAAACTGAACAGTACAAAGTATGTCTTTCTTTGCTTTGTTAGCTGTATTTTGTAATAGCTCCTTTTGTTTTTCTTGATTTCATCAGTAAATTCATCGTTTTTGCACTGTGCTCTTCTCATAACCCGTAAAAGTCGGAGAAAATGAAGCAGCTAGAAGCCGGTTTGAAACAATAGTTTAATGATCTAATTTTGTAATATGGCACCAGCACTGCAGTATCTTAATAGCAGTTAGAACACTTTGTGTGGCCATGGCAGAGGTCATGGTTTTAAATCTTGAACGTTGATTCCTGTTTATTAAAATGTCAGAGGCTTTCTTTTTCCAGCTTTATGAGCTGCAGTGGTCTTCGCACACTGTAGTCCAAATTTATGATGTATCGTACATGCACTTAAAGGGGCTCTCTGACGGAAGTTTTGCCGCCAAAAACACGGAAATCCTTCTTTATGACCTTTACTTGTGCCCAAACCATTCTTTTACGTTTATCAAACGATTTTTTTGTAGGAAGAGTCATCCATAATATATTTCGGCGATGTCTTCAAGACAGGTGCAAAAAAATGAAAACTTTAGGTCCAGTTTTCAAAATGCAACCCGTTTGCATCCTTGCCATGCGTAACAGCCGAAGACAGTAAATAATCTTAGTGCAGTAACATGGTCCTCAATAAACAAACTGCATTATTATTCCCGGTTTTCACTGATTTAAAGACATCTTTTAGCATTCTACAGTGAGGGCAAAATAGCGTGACAGCCCCTTTAAATTAACAAGGTTTTGAGAATTATTAGCACATAGAAGAGGATCACTATGTAGGTGTCATCCCGTGCCGCTATGCCAATGTAGTGTGACCAAGACGTATTTCTGGCCTACCAGAGAACTAGTATTCTATAAACAAACTATATTATTGTACATGCCCTGTGGTACTGCTTATCGCGATCTTCTCTCACCCAGTTGATCCCAGCAGACTGTGGGCCCTTTCTATTTACATTATTACTTGGTTATATTTACAATACAACTGCAATCCCACTAACCAGAGGTATGAGGTACGAGCGGGGGATGGGTAGGTGAACGACGTTGCATAACTGAAAAGGCCTATTTACAGCGCCATTCCTCGGACAATTTTTGCTTTGATTCCAGCGGCGATTTTTACGTTTGATTTCAAATCGCATGTGTACATGTACTGTAAACCAACTAGCAGCAATGCGTGTACGTGTCATTTGATCATTTAGATCATTTCGCATTTTTTTGATCATTTAGCAAAATCCGGTCCAGTTTCCGCCCAATCAACTGCTGTAAGGTTCAAACATAAGCAAAAAAGAAAACAAATAAATAATAGTAACGGTAATGATGATGGTAATAGTAATGAGAGTAACACTCAAACAAAATTAAGATTAACTTTGATTTGTTTCACAAAATGACCGCACACGCTAAAAAGATCTGTTAGGACGTTTTTTCTCTGAGCACTTCAATATGCCGCCGCCAAGTTGTCAGCGATCACCTACAGTTTGGCAACATCACTCAGCTAACAACCACTCGACTGAAATGTTAGTATAATTTAGCTCTTTAGATGAATCAATTTTTACAATAACTGTCAAATTCAGTGCGCTCAGTGGCCCAGAGTTATAGTCTTTTAGAGCAGAAATTACGTTTTATGTTTTCTTCATTCAGCGCATGCTTTCTTGAATGAAATGAAAACCTATTTCGTACAAACTTTTCCGTTTTATTGTGAAAAGCACATTGACTGCGTTTTCCCATGCTATTTTGCTCTCATAGATCTTAAAAATAGCGTCATAACATGTTCAGAACTCATGTGGAAAACTGTTGTAAAATTGTTAAAAGTATTGATAAATGATAAATCTATGTTTTGATAAATCTACGTTTTGTCAGGTTTCCAGTTCGAGAGCATTGGCAGCAAGTCAAAATTATCAGGAGAAACTGAAACTACTTGAGGAGGAACTTGCAAGCTACAAAGTATGTCGTTTTATATTCTTTCAAAAGTGTAGATGGTATTAATCATGTTGGGTTCTGCTGCAGCGCATTCTTTAAGTGAATCAGGACATCTTAATTTCCTACTAATGTCACTGGATACTGTGAGTGATTTTGTGCAGCTTGAATGGAACAATAAAGTGTTCCTATTTCTTGGCAAGAAGTTCGAGCTTCGCACATGAGTTCAGGAAATATCCAATCAAACACTTCAAAGTCGTGGCTGACACAATACGGAAATCATCGTGAGTTGTTAGAAAAATGCGTTATGATGTGTAAGATTACTTTTGCAAAGTGGGATACCTGTATGTTGGATACAAAC
>BLFK01000717.1:34340-59340 GCA_014634185.1 Astreopora myriophthalma
ACAGATGCCCATGCGTTACCCTCAGTGCGATACTTGCTTGATTTGTCCGCTGCGCATGCCCCAGCGGACATGATGAAATGAACAAAATAATAATAGTAATAATAAAATATTTATATTGCGCTAGTATCCTTAAAGTTCAAAAGCGCTTAACAAGAGCAACAAAATAGTAAAATTATAAAAATGCTTTTTTAAAAAGGAAAGTTTTAAGTTTGTTTTTAAAAACGGACACTGAGGGGCTGTTCATAATGTCTGAAGGCAAAGTGTTTCAGAGTGTGGGGGCTGCTACGGAAAAAGATTTTGCACCGTATGTCTTCAAATTAAAATGAGGAACCACAAGAAGATTTTCAGATGATGAACGTAGTTCACGAGATGGAACGTAGGGTTGTGAGTAGATCGCGAACGTACGTTGGAGCAAGATTGTTAAGAGCCTTGTACGTGATGAATAGAATTTTAAACACGATGCGATAACGTATCGGAAGCCAGTGAAGATTTAACAAAATAGGCGTAATGTCATCATGTTTCCTTGAAAGAGAGATGAGACGAGCAGCGGCGCTCTGGACGTGCTGTAACTTTTCCACTTGGGATGGTTTTGGATTTCTATCCAGAGTAGGATTCACTTGAGAAGGATTAAAGTAGAGCGTCCCCAAAGGAGCGTAGTGCTTAGCAGTGATTACGTATTTTGCTTGACACAATTAGATACCAATGTGCTTTAGGAACACTTCTGTCAATTGCGAGATCACTTGAGCTTCAACAAGTCCTTTAATTACCCCTTTTCTGTTTTTCTATTTTCCAGACCACCCAACAAAGCCATCCCGGTGTCGGTGAAGAAAGAGGAGAACCGAGCGAAGTGACAAACGAAAAATGGGAGGAAGAGACTGGGAGAGCGAGGAAGACATCGGATGAAGATCGCAAGCAATTGGAAAGGGAAGGGGCTGTTGTCAGCCAGATTGGCAAGCCTGTGGTGCAGCCAGGTGGTGCGGGTGGCGGATTGGGTGTACAGGGCGGCCAATATGACAATGCACTTGTTGACCAGGAAGAAAGTGACCATGAGAACCAAGACAACCAAGCGAATGTGTTGAATGAACAAGGTGAAGAGGAGGGTGATAAAGAAGACGAAGGTGGTGACTTATCACGAGAGAAAATGAACAAACAAATTGCGGAATTGGAAGAGAACTTCCAACAGAAACAACGCGAACAACAAGAACAGGTAGCCCAGGCGCAAGGGCAGATGCATGCGAAAGGAAGGGCGGCAGCTGTTAACAAGTTGGCTCCCATACCACCGGTGCAAAGACAGGACACTGCACAAGAACACGGTATGTTCATATTATATTGTTTGGTTTTGTGCACAAAGCCACAACGTGTAATCTGTATAATCCGGCCACAGTAATTACGCTCTTACGTTTTTGCCTCTTACTGAATCATTCCTTAAGTTAGCTCGTGAAATACGCTCACCATTTCCAGTAAAAAGCTCCAAATTCAGGTTATTGTCACGTTAAGAGACCTTGGTCGACAAGAACAGAGTGAAAAAAACTGGTTGATGTTCGTGTTAAGTATTTGTTGTTTTTATAGCTGACAATGATGATGAGGATGAGGATGCAGGCAACACTGAGAATGAACAGAAGGATCCAGATGAGGAAGATCCTGATGATGCTGGTGAGGAGGACGGCAATTCACCACATCAACAACAGTATGAAGACAGGAATTATGACAGATCCCTCAAGGCCGCTCCTGGTCCTGGTGTTGATACCATAAATAATCAACAAAATAGAAAAGAAACCCAGCAAACGTAACGTATATCATTTAACGCACGTGCATCTAGTTCCAAATCTAGTAGGTGTTTTTTTCTCTTAAAAAAGAACCGAGTTAATGGGGCAACTCAAATTCCCTTCGGAAAACCCGAAGGTTGCCTTAGATCCTAAGAGTTTTCTTGTCAAGTGTCCCTTAGTCAGGCCGATGGTTCATTCGACACGACAAAACTTGGTATCACCTTTTACTATCCATCAACTTTGCCGTATCCAAACGTTTTTGTTGTATGTTATGACATCACATGTACCTCTAACTTTTCCGTGACACCGTGTTAATAGCGAAGTGATCTCCTACTAGCTGGTGAAACACAGCTTCACTCTTCATCGCATGTTTGTTAGTTTTTTTCAGGGTTGGATTTTATTCATAACGAGTAGCCCTTGGGTAGCTCCGTAATAGTTAGCAAAACCGATTATTGTTTTATGGATGATATTATGAATGCTATTTTGGTGTTGCCAGCTGAGAATGGGGGAGGGCTCCTTGGTTTTTATCGACGCGAGGCGATATGTTTCTGCCAATGTTACCAGCATTTCGTAGGATTGGCTGTCGCTCCCTCTGTGCATAATTCATGATGTGCATGCATGCATGACTTCACGGCGGCCATAGTGATGTATCAAAACGAACAAACGGCGGCTGTACCAAAACAGTCCCCCGGGAATTGAACTCTTTGTTTTATGCAAACTTTTTCTTTGTTTTGGAAAAGAAATATGGCCGCTGTTCACATGTGCCAGTACGGTCTGAAAATCCTGTGCAATGTAAGGGGCTCTTGTGGAACACTCTCAATTACCTCACGTTGCTTCAAGTTATTAAAGCCCCATAGTTCCGGTATTTTTGGCCCTAATTCAATTGCTCTAGAAAACTGTGAATGTGTAGTTGGGCATTTTACAGTTCTTTGCTCAATGACCTGGCGTATGAATGGCAGCAAGACTGCCGATGCGATGACTTTGTCTTCATTCTGAGCTCGCTGCTTGTATCATTTGAATTTAATGCTAGCTAGTCTGTCGTAACATAAGAAGAACACAAGAAGGAGAGAGGCTTGTATGAAAGCAAGGTCACTGGCAGGCTTGCTCCAATAATGGCAGAATGCTTTATTCGCGAACAAACGGTATTCCCCAAATGTTGTTTTCGTGGGGCTCTTAACAATATATTATAAAAATATACATTAGAAAAACTTAGAATGGTAACTTTCCGATTAGTTGATGGAGACTCGTATGGCTTCTGATCGAAGACTTCCCTTCCGTGCAAATAGTTCAGTCTGTGCGTGTCCGGCTCTTGGATATTCCCAGTTGTCTAAGTTTACAGCAGCAAAAGTAACAAACAAATTCAATCGTCATTTTGAAACTTGAGACACGACACGAAGCGGCTTCGCACGCGGCTTCAACTTGGAGAAACTGAAATTGACAATCGAATTTTACAGCCTTGAATCATTGGCGGTTGGACTTAAATGCGTTGTTTGAGTCAAGTAGTTTGAGAAGCACAGCGAATGAAAAGGAAGCAGCTGTGTTGGAAAAAAACGAGGAACATCAAGTTATCCGATTTGTCTTCAATAATTGAAATCCTCACCTTTAACGTCTTGAACATTTTGGTTCCAAAAGAGTACGCGAACTCTGCGCTAATGAACCACCCATTGTCATAGTGATGGTAATCTATTGTTTCCTGCTACTGTGACAAGTTTGTACGGAGGAGGACAAGTGTTCTGTCAACAGCCGCCTGATGAAGAAGATACGAAAAGCCGTATTTGCAAAACTTCAAATAACTATTAGAATTGCACAGTTGATGGTTGTGTTAGATATAATTTAATGCATAATTATAAGGGTGTACATAGGTTTGCATTGTTTGCAACAATTTTTACCGTCGCCGTGGATTTGTCTTCACGGTTCATACTCGTAGTAGTCGCGTAGTTGTTAGCTGCAAGCCAATTTTGTCATACTTCTTGTGTTCAGACTGTGATTACACAATCTGTTGTCAGGAAGCTGTTTTCCGGCCTTTGCTGCAATTTAACGGTTAACAATCACAGCCAAGAGGTGCTATTTGAACACACATGTGATAACATGTCAACTTTAGATTTGCCTGCGAGAAGAAAGGATGCTGGTGTTGACACAAAAGCTGGCGCTGACATCAATTTGATTTACATAAGCAGTTAAGTTTCCGTTAAGACAAAGACCTGAAGTCTACTTTTCACTCAAAGGCCAGGACACTGAGCACAGAACTGTAACACTGACAGTTGACATCGTCCGGTGCGCAAACACGTCTGGAAAGTGAAACTTCCCGGTGTTTGGGTTATTCACTGACGCACTTGTAAATAACTTGCAACTCATCACACGTGTCATAGCGGTATCCATTTATAGCGAATTGCTTAAATCTTACAAGATATTTATTCACAAACAGTAATTTGAAGTGAATGTTAATTATTTATTCCTGGTTTCTCAGACGTAAGGGTGAGTTAATTAGACATAGTTTAGGTCTCGGTTATGGTAATAGAAACTGTAGATTGCTAGTGAAGACATTTGTACAGTAGATTTGGGAGGGTGGGGTGAGGGATAAAGCAAAATGCCTTTTCGACACCAGTGAGAGCCTTAATAGTACCTATACGACTGTTAAAGAAATAAAGGCAAACATAACTCGTAGTGCACTTTGGTTGTTGTGTGGTCGAGCGGGGTAAATTGGGTTGAATTAAGGTGCTATGATACCCTGGACCACCTTTTTCTGCAAAATGATCATACAATGAATAATGACAAACACAATGATGTCTGAGTCTTTTGTTGCCATGAAAACAGATTAAGCTTTTGTAAGATCTCTTTGAAAGCGCTTCCTCGGTGACATAAGTGAGTAGAAAACACTTGGACACTGAGGCTGTAATGATCTAGGTTACGAACCTAAACGGACTATACGGATCTGATGAAGACGATGAGTTGTTTTGGAGGAATGGATTGTCAGGGCAAAGCACAGCTAAGTCCCTGCTATCCCTGCTAAACAGTATTTATTTCTATGATGGGAATGTTTTTGGTTTAAGGGGAGGGGAGCATCGGAATTTAAGTTTGATAAATTTGAGCTTGGTTTGAATTATATCAAGTTTGAAGAAAATCTGTGCAAGACATTTCATGGAGGGATAACAGATCTCAAGTACGTTCCACAAACAACCAAGCATATATGCCATGAAGTAGGGGAAAAACATGAGCGATCAGTGTATTCTCGAATCGTGTAAATTATGTGTTGGTCTCATACAATCTATCGGGAAGGATACATTCTGGACTGTACTTCAGACCGAGTATGAAGAAATTCTGTTATGTTAAATCACCTGTTGGAGTAAATAGTGTAATTGCTCTATTGCCAGATATGTGCAAGGAAGTCGAAATTAAAGTAAAAAGTGCCCTCTGTTTGAGAGTGACATCCGCCACTAAACTATTTACTTCAGGCGTCGAGGAAAAAGGGATTCGACAAAGGACGGGACACGTCCAACGCTTTGTTTAGTTATCATGTGGTCAGCAAATAAACAAAGTTTCTAAATTGCTAGGAATTTGCTCTAGTACTATTACGGCTGCTACAACTAGTAAGGATGGATAAAGCGCTCAACCAGGTATTTGCGCTAGTCCGGCTTAGTTCCGCTGCATCTGCAAACGACCAATGCGAAATACTCTCGTCAGGAATGTTTTTTGATTGCAATGTGTGAATGTTACTATAAATAAGAAAGACTAATGTAAACTGAAGCGATCAGTATAGTAATAAGTTGATGACAATACATAACAGTATCGAGATTTTTGCTTTTGTTATTGTAATTTGTATTGGTAATAGCATGACCTGTAGTGGCATTTGGCAATAATACCGCGAGTGATATTTCAAATTTGTCCAAAATATAGTATTTGGAGAATTTTGAAATATCACGAGGCGGTATTATTACCAAATACCACGTACAAGTCATGCTATTATTTGTTTATAATGGAAGCCGATAAATTTTTGCTGTAATACCACTATTACGCGGAAATGGCGATACTATCAACCAATCAAATCTCCGAAATTTCTCGGCTTATATTATAATGATATAAACACTCCGGTGTTTTGATATCAAAACACGGCGTGTTTTCATCTGGTGTTTCATTGGGTATCAAGACTCATCCACCTGACCAAAATAGGCATCAATTATTGGCTGTTGGGGTCATGAATTATTAATGCTTGAGACTGACTCGTCCTCAGTCGTCTTCACGCGGAAAAAGGAGGGTGCGCGAAGACATGATGCCAAGGGAGAACTCCTTGCATTTTGCCGCCTTCCCATCACCCCCCACGCTCGCCCCCGCGCATCCCTCGTTAATAATCAATAAGACCATAAGAGACGACTGGGGACGAGTCAGCCTTTGAAAAATAAATTTGACAGAGAGAAGGGTAAAGTTGAAGGTAGTAAGGAGTTGGCGTTTTCTTTATTAAACCATTTAATGACTTCCGAGAAAAATCTTTGGACCAATGACTAATTGCAAGTGTATGGATAATGGCATCATTCTCTTGGCAATGAATGAAAAGCGAATGAGTGGCGATTCCAAAGAAATGGAGTTTTCTTCTGGTAAACACTGTGCTGTGCAAAAGCCTACAAAAATTCCCTCAAGTCGTTATCTCTAGAGATATACTTTACACGGGCAGCAGTTTGTAAGAAATCGAAAATTTTGCCTGATCGATGAACGTTTGGCTGTAATTACAGCGCAACAAAAACTGAGTCCATCATCTCCTGGAGATTTCCTATTCCAAAACAAGAAACGTTTCTTCCAATTTTTCTGGTCATCCTGCAGTTTTAGTATTTCAATATTATTTACGAACGCTGATAACAAGTTAAGATACAATCAATACAAAAATTAACGTTTTCAATAACACCAAACGATTTATATTATTTAAGTCACAATTTATATTATTTAAGTCACAACGAGCTCTCTAGAATTAATGTACAATTGCCATTTAGCCTGCTTTCATTTCCCATTGTTCTTTAAAACTATGTACTTTTCCGTTCTGTATTTTAGATCAACCATCCCTTGAATGACTCTAAAATTTGGAGATACGTCATGCTTATGGGTGTCCAATTATGAAATTTTGCAAGATTGAAAAAAATAATTTAGTATTTGTATCACATATACAACCATTTTTGATTAATAAAACATTTCTTTTCTCTTCTTCATGAATTATTGAGTTAAATAAATTGCTTTACCATCTATTTTAACGTTTTTATTATTCCAAATTGTATTTTCGGACTTAACAGGATTTCTTGAAAACAAGTCCCTAAAATTCGCCCACTGGTGAAGAAGTTCATCGTAAAATCTGGAATACGTTCTGCAATCCTTGCCGTCATAATGGCATTTCAATAGAAAGTCCTCAAGTGAGTGGTTAATATAAGCTTTCCAACGCAATAAGCCTTCCCAAAAAAGTCTACCAATCCAGGCCAATCTTGATGCTTCAATTGAAGTTTCGATATCTATTAAAATCGAGGCTTCCATGTTTCAAATAATTTGTTCCAGCGAATCGAGCTATTTTATGTGGCCCCTTTCCATAAAAAGTTTTAATCTCTTGTCTTCCAAATAACAATATTTGTCTGTTAGAGTAGATTTGGTGTTTTTCACATTACCTCACGGCGGCCATGTTAATGTCCCTAAACAAAGAAGCGGTGGCCATAGTGGTGTCCGAAACTAATCCTTCGGGAGTTGAACTTTACTTTTATGCAAATATTTTCTTTTGTTTCCGCTAAATAACGTGGCTGCGGATTGTCAAAAAGAGAATTACGTAGTATTGCGTCATACTGGTGTCGGGTAGCGTGGAGTTTTGGTGGGCGGTTTGCGAATCTTCTGAAGTCTCGAAAATTTAGAAAACTGTCTGAAAATCTAAGTTGAACCAGGAACTCTGTATCTCGAATTTTCTGTAGTCCTCTTAACTATTACACGGATCACGTGAATGAAAACAAAGGTCAGCTTTCAAGTTGACCATTTTAGAGTGCTGTGTCATGGCAGTGTAGTCCATTTTGTTGAGTTTTGCCAATTACTCGCCCTGGCTCGCTATACAAGTTAACGGTTACCAATAAATTACTTTGTTGTTTTATTCAGACCCTACTTTAATATTTTAAGGAATTATTTTTATGTTTTGCTTGATTTGGTTGCCAGTCCCCAGTCGCTGAATTTGGTAAAATTTTGTGACACAGCCCCTTTAATGTATTCTTTATCTTCCAAGAACGAGTTGCCTAACTTCAGTTGGTCCGGTCCACGTCCTTCGTTTATGTGTTAAACTGCATGAGATTACCTGCCTTGTGGTCCGGAGCAACAGAGACTTTAGTCTCCACCTGGGGTACATAGTTAATCAGCGGGTGAGCCATTAGAAAAAAGTCAATACGCAAGCAGAGATTTCGCACTTTGGGTTCATAACTGAAAGTTAACTTACTAGGATTTTGTTTTCTAAAAATGTCGACAATTCGAGTTCTCCCATCACTGAAATGTCACAATACATACAAAAAAAATTAACCTGTGACACAATCATGTCCACTGGACATTTCATTTCTATGGCGCGATCCATTTCGCCGAAACATCCGAGGAAATCGTCCCGAGCAGGCATGGAAAGAGAACGGTTCTTTCAAGTGGAAAATATCGCTCCATTCGGCAGACAAGAATTTCGGAAATTTTGGCTCAGCTCAAGGGATCGCGCTCTTCTGTGTCTGAAGGACAAAGTGAATTGGCGTTTGATAGAGCGGTTTCAATTGAGTGTCGTAAAACCTGAACCAAAGTAACCAGAGAGCCAATCACGTTCGGAAGAAGGATACACCCCGCAGCCAAACACAAATCGAAATAATTCACGACGTCCTTTTAGTCTAATCAGAACGTAAAGCAAGTAAACGCAGGCGGCGCCAAAACGGGGGCGACGAAGTCGCAATTGGTTTTAGTTTTGCATCTAACTGGTTGTAAAGTTTGCGCGAGTTTTTCTTTTTATCCAATCATAGGGCAAACCAAAAGCAAAGAAATTGGGTAATTACTATACACACTCAAGTGAAAACTGCTCTATTCCAGTAGATTTCATCACGTAATTACGCCATATTATAATTTTCATTTAGTCGATGTATGGCATAATATTGAGAAATATTAAGAAAATGCTGTTCCTTAAGTGACCTTTTCAAGATTTTCAAGTGATCCACTTAAGAACTAGACCTGCGACAAAACTCCTTGAGACAGCACACAACACAAAGATTTGGTACTTTGGGCTGCTCTCCTTTCCCTCCCAATGTTGTTTCTCACAATTTCCTTCACAAATCCTGTCAACCAACATTGTGGGAGGGCAGGGGAGCGGGATGTGTCTCAACCTTTTTGTCGCAGACTGTAGTTAGGCACACTGCAAAAAAAGGTGCCAAGGTTTAGATATTAATTTAACAGGCGAATGTGATTGGGCAATAAAACAATAGCAAAGTCAACATGCATGTTATTTTAGCACTGCGCTACGCGACAAGCAACTGCCGCTACTGAATCGGCTTATTGCTTTCCTTTTCTTCACAGTAAACGAACTTCGGCTGACACTTGTTTCCATCGCTCAAATTGACGTTTCCTGACAATTATATGATGTAATATTTTATTCCAATAACACAGTTCATTTGGGGGGTTCATTTCATAAAAGCTATGGATATCCAGTTCACTAAGGATGGTACAGTCCCAAGAGTAAAGAATTTGTTGTTTTATGCAAAGAAACCCAGAAAACGTACTGCATTATGGGTTGGAGAAAATAGCGCCCCATCTTAAGTGACTAGCCCATCGTCAAGAGAACGCTATAGTTGGATAGAAAAGTGACAGAATAGAGCTCCAATTCAACTAAACAAGAAACCACGCTAGTCTACGGAATTTAGGTCTAAGCACTCTATGTTAAGTTTAAAATATATTTTACTTCATGTAACTTGAAGGAAAAGGGTATCGTAAGGTTTGGGCGATGGGAACAAGTCTGGTAGCTACGAACTTCAGCACAGGCAGTGCCAACGCCTTGAAGGGACCGTGTCAGCTGGGGCGCATGCACGAGTTCATGAAAACCACTTTGGAAACGTTGGCCCAACTTTTTCAATTGCCCGTGGGAAAATTGCCGTAGCTTTTTTCATCGCTCTGGATCGCGTTTAATCGTCAGAAAATTGGTGAAACGGTCTTTGGTAGTTGCAGAAGCTGTTTGATGCAATGCTTTTGTACGTTTTTGCTCCTGGAGCGCAATTTTCGTCGATTTATGATGTCCACATTAACTTAAACATGGACTCCAATGCGCATGCGCACCAGCTGACATAGTCCCTTTAAATCTCACATTCTTTGTTGGTCAGAAATTATACATGTAACCGCAGGGAAATTTCAACCTGGGCTAACGATTGCAAGCAATCAGCCCAAACAGTTCTCAGTTAAAACGTCGCGATTTTTATTTACTGCAACTTCATATTCCAACAACGAAAAAATAGAGCTCCTTACTGAAACCACTTTCACTGCATTTCTATCAAGCGTAAACTAAAAAATAAGAATACTCCCGGCACTATAGCAAATTAAAATTCTTCAATTTATCGCCAGGATTTCTCATAAATCTCTAAGCTGATCTTCCAACAGTTTCCTATATTGGTTAAATCCACCATCTTGTCTTATTACCGAGCCATTAGAACACATCCAGACTTCTTTACATACAGTTCTTACAAGTCGCTCGTCATGGGTTACCATGACAACACCACCCTACCAGAAAACAATGGTAAATAAATCACATCAATTGCCTGTCTCCAATAAACAAATTAATGAGGGAGGGGAGGGGAGGGGAAGGGAGGGGGAGCCATTAAATTTGGTATCGGCTGCTTGGCTACCCCAGAGAAATTCGAAAGTATGATGGAGAATATATGAAATTTCTGATAAACCTTATTATATGGCAAATTCACGAATTTGATTGGCTAAAATCGATATTGACCGCGGTCTAGATTTTCCCATCTATACCGGCCCTAGACCGATCTTGCTGTAACAGTCGTCCTCAAAAAGTTAAAAACAAACAAACAAAAACAACGAAGAATATGAAAATATTGACTTGTTCCTGTTAATAATACTAAATGGAAGCACCAGTAAAACGTATGTCATCTGTAGTAATCAATACTGTTGTTCAGTTTGATTGTGTTTCCTTAAAGTCTGCCGCGAGTAATCCGAGGGACTAGAAACGTGGTAAACCAGATGCACGTTATATACACTGTAGCAGGTTTGCAAGGTATGTTGCGATAACCCATTTTGACTTAAATAGACGAGATGTGTTTTTAGGCAGGTCGGTCAATCGCATGTAACAGGTAAGCTCCCTGTTATTACACAACTTAAACAGTCTGAGGGCCAATAACTAAAATCAGCCAATCATATCGCTCTGTTGCTGGTCCAATAGATCGTTTTCACTGTCACGAAACAAAAAAATAAATTCGAAACCGTTCAATGAAAAAAGCAAAGAAATTGAAGTGTTGTAGAAAACAAATAAAAAAACCACCTCTTCAATTCTCAGGTCTTTCCGAGTTATTTGCAGAGGCGTTTTACACAACTTAATATTCTTTTGTATGGAGCCGCCATGTTGGTGGACCTCCGTGGTCCACCATTATGGCGGCCTGTAATCAACGATAACATCTGGAGTTCACTTTTCGATGAATACGTGTGTATATACACAGCCCCTAATGTACTTGAAACGTTCAAACCGCTGAGAATCATAGGGGGGGACATTGTTTTGTTTTTTTTTTCAACCAAACACCATTGTATATATTTTTGAAACGAAGGACGTTACGGAACTGGAAACTTGGAAAAATATTTATTTCTAGGTCATCTTCAACCTCGTATTGATAAAAATTCAGAAGGCCTCGCGATTATGATTTTAAAATTTGATGACATCAGTATGAAAACCATCCATATTTTGTTCGTATTGGACCGGTATTGTCCCGAATGATCCCGCGTTAAAAAGTTAGTCAAAATGATACCGGCAATGTAATGCTTTACACATAAAAATAACGCGAAGAATGTTTCCGGCTCTTTGTTGTTGAAAAGAAAAAAAAAAGAGCTACCAAATACTTCATCGACTGTAAGATGTACACATTGGGTTCAGGTCCATCCTGAGGTCTAAAAAAAATGGGCCTTGAGGCCCATTCTATCCTGAGTTTTCCGCTAATTATGAGCTTTCTTCAGTTGTGTAAGAATTCTCTTATTAACCAAGCTTCCTCGAAACCGTACTGGGAGAATGTCGGCCCTCGGTAATATTTGCGCTCGGTCCGTACTGTCAAATTCATATTCTCCCAATAAAATACGGTAAATAAAAGCACTTGTCTCTCAAAATTCCCAAAGCTACCTTAATAGTCTGGAAGGTGGAAGGGATAGTCGCGTATTCAGGAAATGTGAACAATTCTTGTACTTCAGTAAGCATAACGTTCAAAAGGAGAGAGTGAAATAACCCACTTTTTGATTGTGCAAGAACAAAAGAACAGAGTCGAGGAGCAAATTTGCATTTTCCTTTGTTTTAATAAAGGAAAATGCAAATTTGTATATGTATGTAGATGTTCTGCAAAGAGGCAAGGAATTTGAGGCCGAGTTCGAAATCGTAAAACAAGAGAAAATTTCATTCAAAAAAAATTCGGTACGTTAGCACTGACTTGTTGACTGCAGTGTTTGGTAAACAGTTGAATATTTAAAACGCTTCGCTGATCGATTCCGTGCTTGTGTAGGCTGAGTAAAATGGCTCTCCGAGAAGCTGCAATGTTTCGAAAAGCGTAGTCACCAAATGGCAATATTAGGCACAGAAGCAACACCATCAATGACACCAACTAAAAATACATAAGATCACCTTATAACTGTTTAATGCAGTTCCAAGAGCCTCTATCGTCTCTACATCTAGATGGTTTGTCGGTTCGTCGAGGATGAGGAAATGTGGCCTGAAAATGAAAGAATGAAAAGAAGGCGGTGTTATTCACAAAAATATGCGAAGGAACAAAAGACTACAAAACGCCTTTTTATTGCCACTATGCTTAAACCCTGAATACCCGCACTAGTGTTCTAGTCGGCGACCTTCTAGTCTCGAGAAAGACTCAAGTAAAAGACTCAAGTAAACGTGACCTTTATAATCAATAGTAGTCCAAACAAGGAGCTATTTCAAAAAGAGAGAGAGTTTCGTTTCCGGAATGGTATGGCGGGAGAAAAGATAACTTATGTTGATCCAGCTCACTCGATTGGCCATATTTCGAGAACCCAATATGTGATCACGTCTCACTATTTTGCGAAGACTGTTTACAATACTAATTAACATGGAAAGAGATAACTTTGGATTTTTCAGCAGTCTATCGCTTCCTTCTAGCTCAAAATTATTCAGGAAGTCAAAGCTTCTTCATGCACAAGTTTGCTTTTACATCTCGAAGATGTTTAGATTTTCAATTATAAACTCGATTTTGATTAGCCACTACACTTCACTGTGTAAATAATTTACCGTTAAGTCAAAATAGATACGTTTCGTTTCTGAGGAAACGAAACAAAAAAATATCAGTTTTCATATCAGACTTTCCTCTGTAAATCGTCGTCGTCGTCGTCGTCATCATCATCATCATCATCATCATCTCGTAACAAGATTCTCATGGGTCTTAGAGCCGATTAAAGTTGCTCTATTGATCAGATTGCACACTTGAGCCCAACACCGCACTCGGACCTTTTGTCCTCAGTTATATAGAGGATATTACATGGCCGCGCGGAGGTACGAAATTTTTCTTCGAGTGTTGAAAAATATTTCACTCGTTCGCTGCGCTCACTCGTGAAATATTTTTCAACATGAGAAGAGAAATTTCGTATCTCCAAGCGACCATGTAATTTTCCTTTTATTATACAAAATCCTCACATGTAGTCTTTGTTTCAAAAACTAAGGTTTTCGAAATAAAAATGATATAAAACTATATTTTATCGATTTGCTACCACACGGTATACCACTCAATTTTATATAATAAAATGGAAAAATCATCAGTATACCACTTCATGCATGGGTAGACTACTGAAAAGGTGACTGATCTACCTTATCATACTCATCAAAGCCATAACCACTCGACTTTTCTGTCCTCCTGACAAGCTCCTGACAGGTCTGAGAGCCAAGTCACCTATCACTCCATATCTGCCTAGTTGACGGCGATATTCTTCTTCATGCTGCCCTGCAAAAAACATTCAGAAAACGTATGAAAAATATGAACAGGCAGTGGTCCACTACTAAGTCCTTACCAGGCGATACATCACTGTAATGCCCTAGGATTCCTTTTCCAGTAGCCTGAAAATTGGTACTTCTAACAAATTGTAGAAAATGGGTCCCCTCCCACAATACATCGTATAATATCCACCAAACGAAAATTAACACTGCTCAGAAAATTTGGAGATTGGCCTCCCTCCTATTTTTCCGCACTCTCGTCTCGGGGACAAAAAGCAAAAATTAAAGAGGCTCTGTCACGCTATTTTGGCCTCACTGTAGAATGCTAAAGGAAGTCATTAAATCAGCGAAAACCCAAAAATAATACTGCATTTTGTCCATTGAAGACCATGTTACTGCACGGAGACTATTTACTGTCTTCTGTTGTTACCGATGGCAAGAATGAAAACGGATTACATTTTGAAAAATTAAGCCTCAATAGGCCATTTCCGAATTCGCTTCAGCCTCTTCTTCAACGTGAGTCTAAGTGCGAAGTCTTTCTTATGAAAATGAGTTTTCATTCACATGCAAAGTAAAACTTATTACCATCACACAACTTTCGCACTTAGACTCGCTTTGAAAAAGAGGTTAACGTGAATTCGGAAATGGCCTATTTTTCATATTTTCGCACTTGATCTTGAAGACATGGCAAAAATTTTATTATGGAGGACTCGTTCTGCAAAAAATCGTTTGATATCGTCCTCCTAAATTTAAAAGAATGGTTTGGGCATAAGTAAAGGTCATAAAGAAAGATTTCTGTGTTTTGGCAGCAAAAGTTCCGTGACAGAGCCCCTTTAAACTTAACCCCACCGAAGCACGTGTAGCTTTCGAACGCCGACGTATTTCCGGCTATAGTGTCTCCGGGAAGTGAAACGACAGCCGGAAATAGTCTTCGTTTGCAGGATGAACCACTTAGTGCGGCTAATTTTCTACTGGTCAGCAACAGCCTGAGATTCAAAATGCGCAACATTACTGCGTTCCGTTATAATGATTCTTACTTAGTAGTGGAAACTATTAAACTTTCAGTTTCCCGGTGAATGAACTTGCTAGCCTGCACGCAGGCGGTTGGATGGTCGAAAAAACCGGAATTCGTAATGAGGTCGCCATCTTGGATTCGCGCGGCTAGGTCTGGGCCGGGTTGAGGGTCGACAAAACAAGCGAGGGGAGGGGGGCCCAGACCTAGCCGCGCGAATCCAAGATGGCGACCTCATTACGAATTCCGGTTTTTTCGACCATTCAACCGCCTGCGTGCAGGCTATGAACTTGCTGACGTCCATGGATTATCACGAAAAAGGCGAGCAGAAATAATTATGAAATACCACACTGTCATTGCGTTGTACCTGGGAATTTTGAGGCGACTAATTCCAGCGGACTTTGCTCCGAACCGAGTTGATCCACGTGATGTTGAGTGAAGTAACCAATCTTGAGATTTCTGCAGGATTATGACAAATTCAAAATTCAAAAACCTGCCGTCAATAAACCGCAGCTCGAATTACAGCCTAAAATAAATGTTTAATCAATGCGCACAAAACTCTGGGCAGCCAAAAGCGTAAAAAGTGAATAATCGATTTAGTCGTCCAACTAAAGTTCTTCTTATTTGAAGTCATGAGCAAACAAAAATCATCCTGGATTTTAAGTTTCGTTTTGCTTCGTCATCTTCAACGATATAATTTTTCACTCAATACAAAACGCCTACTGACTACACGGAAAATATTGAAGAAAACAGCCGGACAGGGCTTTAACGCCACATGCGAGAACCACTCTTGTCAAAGAGCCTCACTATGAAATTCTCTCTCAGCTAAACGGCTATGAAAGGAATTTGTATACTGATAGAGCGGTTTTCAATTGAGCGTCATAAAACCAAAATCAAAGTAATTATAGAGCCAATCACGTTCTAAAGGAAATCCACCCTTCAGCCAATCAGAAATCGAAGTAAAGCACCAATTGGTTTCACTAGCCAATCAGAACGCAAAGCAAGTGAACGCAGCCGGCGCCAAGCGCAGAGAAAGGAGTGAGGCGAGTCGGAATTGGTTTTAGTTTGGCATCTAATTGCGAGAAAAGTTCTTGCAGGTATTTTGATCCGATCATAGAGCAAAACAATTGCGTAGTTACTTTCGACACTCAATTGAAAATCACTTTTTAATGAAGTCTTAGCACTTGATAGATGTTAAGTAAGATTTCAATCTCACCTGTGAGCGAACTTCAAACCAGACACTGGCTCCAATTCACCGAGTAATAGTTTTAGTAGCGTTGTTTTACCCTGTCCATTTTCACCAACCTACAGTGAAGTCAGTTAAGTCAACTGGATTAAAGGGGCAATCCTACTTTGTTTTTTTGTTAAATCAAAACCGGATTATTTCTGGGGTTTCCTTGAAAAAGCATATTATACATTTTCCACCTCCACAAAGCAACACAGAAACAGCATGTCAGCGCTCCTTCACCCTTACATAGATTCAATTTCCAGTCTTCTTTGTGATTCGAAGATGTCCAGCAGCAACAGCGACGACACAGCTGAACAGTGGGATATGTTAAGGAAACGCAAGTCATGGTAATAAAGCATATCAACCTACTAATGCAATTCTTGATTCTTGATTTGCAGATAGACTGACTTTGTTTAAAACAACTTTTCCTTTTTCATAGTAGAAGGTCACCTGCGAAAGAAAAGGACACTGAAACAACTTGTGCAAAATGAACATGACGGATCGAGAAAGACCAGAATTTGATTTAACGCAAAGTTTCCATTTGGATAAACTAATTAAAGGGACGGAGTTCGGACAAATCTTCAAGCTGCTTGAATTTATACTCTCCAACAGAAACAAAGAGTTTTACCACTGTTCTAACGTTTCGAAACGTTTTCGACGAAAATAAGGGTCAAGCCTGCTTTTGTCGAAAGCCCCGACAGCTATGGGATTGCCATACTTCCTCCCTCCTTCAGTCTTAAAAACGAAAGCGGGCTAGTCATGAAATCTTGCGATAGCCTTACCCTTTCCTATCTTGATAACACGTTTAAACACAAGCTTTGGTGAATAAGGAGATCCTAATTTTAAAAATCGCTTTTCAGGCACGAAACGTTTTAGGGAGTTTCGAGAAACGGGATCTAGGGCATTATTAGCAACCGATTTTGCTTTCTTGTAGATGAACGATTGCAAGAAAACAACAATTTGAACCAACTAAAAGAAAAGCTAATTTAAGTCCCAGTCACGAAGAAAAAAATGTCTACTTATCAGAAAAGGGTGTAATATTGTAAATGGCAGAAGCTTGGGAACGAATAACAAATTTGTATTGATCGAAATGTGTAAATCGAATCTAGAGTGAGTCTGATAACCATGAAGTTGAAAATTAAACTGGAAAAGCGAGGAAAGAGGTACAGTAAGAAGTTGATTGGTATGCCGAAATACAAAACACATTCTGGACCGTACAATTTGAAAGACAGGTAAAGTATTTAATTTTTAGAAAGTAATTTGTATGAGAAGGGTGCGGTGAGTAGGTTATAACACGAGGAACTTTTCTTTTTCGAGCCCCCAAACTTTGAAGTTGATTTGAGGAATCAACTTTATTGTAAAAGCCGACAACAAACTCACCTCATCAAGTTGTAAAATGGGCGGAGACAGCTTCTCACAGTCAGGAAACCTGCAATGACACTCCATTAAACTGATGTTGCATGATGATCAAATATGAACTGCACCGTGAGCCCCTTGTCCCGTAGGCAATTTGAAACAACTCTTCCCTGGTTTCGAATGCCAACCATACTATGGCCGGTAAAAGGACATTCTAATACCCAAATGGTAGGATTGACTTATAGAAAATGTACTTTGCAAACACGTTATGACGTCATAAGACTTTTTATACGATGATTCCCTCCATTTGTTTATGCGCAAACGTCAATTCCATGTTACAGATGATGAATGAGTACAGTGCCGATCGGATGAAAAAAAATCGCTTCCTTGTTTCCTTCTTTACAATTTTTAGATGCTTTTCGCTGAAACGCGTGCTTGCGGACTAGGGCTAGTTACCTATGCGCCATGTGACTGAAGTGATGTCAGGTATTCATTTAATTATCACTTCAAACATCCCTGCACGTAAACATTGTATACGGTCCGAAAAATTACTCTTAGCGAAACGGTGTCCGTAGAAGCCACTGTCTCTGTGTAATCGATTATTGCATGAAGTGAAGCATGATGTACCCGAGCGCCAATTATGGCAAGAGCACGCACAAGAACTATTGTCGGTCGGTATAACCTCACTTCTACATGTAAGACCAGTGAAAACTAGCAATCAGAATTGAGATAGTGACACAAGGTTATACATCGGGTGACAACGCAAAGAAAAGAGATTCCGAACATTAACTACGACATACTTAAGTACTACAGGTGGATCCACCACGACAGGCTGAAGATCAGGACTAAAACAAGAAACAAATTGGTTAAAAAATCATCACAGTGCAGTGGGGAAATAGAGAATGCAAACACATTCTTCGTGGTTACGTTAAAAAAGGAACAGAGATACATGAAGGGAACACAGAACCAACTGAGCTTATTGCTTTCACATGGACAACTATATTTCCATATTGTTTCAACGTTCACCCTATTAATTATATCCTTTATCAACGACAGACTCATGTTTATGTAGAATACCATCCGCACAACTTTCACGACAAATGTGAAGGTGTGATAGAGACTACATGAAATCTCATATATTTGAACTGCGGATAGATGAGATGATTCGAAGTTAGAGTCATCCCTGTATAATAAACTGAACATTTCATTCAGCGTTTTTATCTGTCGACTGTGCAGCTGAACTGAACTCAGAAGTGGCCTATTGAAACATGCTCCTCGTTTCTCTATGTTCAGTCGATCAACTTACAGTTTCTCCAAAGCCTTAAGCCTGCTTTGTGCCATTGAAGCTCGTTTCGCGTTATATCTCCATCTGTCGACAAATGCCTAAAGAATTGTTCAAAAAAACAAATGTAAATGCTACTTTAAAGTACTCCCACTTTTCCTTGTAAATCGTTCAGACCCACAACACATTAAGAGACTTTTAGCGGGCAAAAGAAGGCATGCTGACTTACAACAGTTTTCTGAGGCTACAAATGATCTTGTGTCACACTTGGGGCGCGTTCGATTGACCCAATTCTGGAATAAGAATAAATGGAATAGCCTCCAATTTTTCTTTGGAGGTAAACTTTGGAAGATTTCTCAACAGCATTTTGTCGGGAAACGATGCTGAAAGTCTCCTTTGCACTCAGACAAGATCAAAATTCTCCTAGGGGTGATTTTTAGAAGTTAACCTTCGCATTCAGTCTTATTCCGGATAATACCAATCGAACGTACCCTTAAAGACGGTGCCTTGTATTATTATTGCGCATACGTTCTGCGCATCAGGCAATAATTGTCACACGCCAATTTTGTAAGTTTCTGTGTTTTCCACACCGATTAACTGAGTCTTGAGTACCGAGTACCCACGGCATTGAAGGTCTTTTGTCTCAAAATTCAGTCTTACCACTCAGCTGAAAATTTCAGGAAAGGCGACTAAAAATAAATCAGGGCAGAATTTTGTCCGAACACGAAACTTGTGGACTTTAAAAAGGTACTTTAAAATCCCTTTAAATCTGTCCGAATTTTTTTTCCAAAAACATGGCAACATCAACGCTTTTAAGTACAGCTGTAAGCTTAAACTGAACGTGGGCTGCATGAGCAGGCAAAATTAAGCAACGAAAACGAATTTTCGACCTTCGAAGGGAAAAGCACTGTGCACACGCTTGGAGCGTTAAAAGCCTTACTGCACGCGAGCACTCTGATAACGATAAAAGCCATGACATCTGGTTACTGTCCTTGTGTTGGGGTGCGCGCGAGGTTTGCGTGAGTAATATTGAGTGACAGTGCCTGTGTGTGATGCTGTTGTAATCTGGAGATCCCGCAGTGTTGAAAAACCGCAGTAAGCCACCTTTGCGGTTCCAACCTGGTTCCCATAAGATCTGTGCATGTAAGGCGTCTACGACGATAACTCAGATCAATGGGAACACCTGTCGGTGGTGTTCAGGATATATCCCACGTGGATAACTTCCGATAGGGTCGTAGACCGCCGAACACCGTTACATGTTACAGATTACTACAAATCAAGGTATGAGCTTCTCAGGGGCATAGCGTGCAATTTTAAAGGGGTGCACACGAAGACAACTCAAGGTGCGGAAGGCGCGTCATCATGAAATTTTTGCCTTGACTGAAGTTGAAATTGTCGAGAAAAAAATTAAATTTGCCTTGAGTGAAGTTGAAATTGAAATTGCTGAGACTCTTTTGGCCCACCACGGAAAGAAAACACTGAAATTCAGTATCACCTGAGTTGTTATGAGAATTAGCCACCCTAATTAACCGACTATGATTTACAAACCTGCAGATGTTGTCTGTGCATTTGCTGCGCCTCATATTCACGCTGTTGATTGGTCAGCTTTTCTGTCATGGTTTTAATGAAGTTCTGCGGGAGACGAAAAACAAAAAAGTATATGTTCAATTGCAAAAAAGAAACCGGTACAGCAACACCCTCCAACGGAGAGTTTTCCCGGTATTACTCTGGACAACGCAATTTGAAAACTACAATCACGGAGAAAATCAGTTGAGACACTGCCTGAAAAAGAAACCTTTCTGTTCAACACGTGAATTATCCCATCCCACTGCTAACATTGCGTCCCCCTGCCCCATTTCGATGTTGCAATCACTTGACAGTGTCCACAAAGTATGCTTAAACACGAAGACGCGCTATAAAAGAGATGGCTCCTACCCCCGTTTCAGCTCGAGTGAGCTAACAAAACAAAATGGCGACCAACACTCACAATAAAAGGAACACCGATACGGTGGGAAGTGTCTCTTTCGATGTTGCTAAATGTTCAGTAAATGCATGGAAGACATAACTTTCCGATTTTTGTTGTCTCGTGAATGATTTCCTACCATATATCTAACTGAAAGGGCAGTTATGACCGAAAAAATGCGAATGCGTCGACGGTTGATTGACAAAGGATTCGCAGGTACCTTAAGTAACGCTCCTTTTATAGCACGTCTTCGTGTTTAAAACTTGAGAAAGGGGGAGGGGGTCGCTATGGACGCTGAAAAAGGTGTTTTTCAGCCAAGAAAGGAGACCAATTGGAGAAAAAGTGTTTGTTTCGCTCAAATGTCTCAACACTTTTGTCCCTGATTGCAGGGTTAGGGGTATAATAATACAGGTATATTGTATATAAATGTATATAACTTAGAAGTGTCACGAGAAAATTAATCCTGAACACATAAGCAACTGTCTCACATATCAGGTCAAAGAGAACTTTTAATTTGAGTGTCAAGAGCAACTACGCTGTAAAGTTTGCCTTCCGTCTGGTTTGCTCCACGACTGCATCAAAAAGCACGCGCGAACTTTTCAACCAGTCAGATGCAAAACTAAAATCAACAGCGCATTCAGCAGCGTATTTACGCGCTCGGCGCAGGCTGCCTTTACCTGCTTTGCGATTTGATTGGCTGGCAAAAGCAAGACATGGATAACTCGATTTGTGGTCGGCTGCAGGATGATTGTATTTCCCTCCGAACGTGAATTGCTGAAGGTTGTATGACAAGCTCCGGACTAAAACGTACTAAGTGAGTTGCGAAATCTCGGCCAAATTTCACGCAACAACGGCACTACCCCAAGTTGTAGCTAGAGAATAAAAACCGGGGGCAAGATAAAAATACTGACAGATAACATATTCCTTTTGGTTTCCGAGTGACCACATTTTTGGCACACAACATCAGACATATAACTCCATAAGTTTGGTGTACTCGATTCGATTTGGCAAAATGAAGAGAAAACTGGCCGCGCGAAAAGTCACTTGGGGCGCTTCTACTTAGGGGCCTTGATTCCTATCCAATGGCAGTCAAAACGGTTCTAATTAATTAGTAAAAGAGAACTAATATTGCACAATATTTCCTCAATAGCTTAATTGTAGAGCATAAACCTTTGTCTTCGAGAGGGGTGGGGAGGGGGGGTGAGGTATTTGGACAGTCTAAAAACCGCATTTCAAGTAAGCGTGATCATACCTTCTCGCTTTTTCCCAAATTTCTCTTTATTTCATATTATGAAAGGTAAAGATATCGATTGCATCTTTATCAGATGCTTTGGTTCGCGGGTGCATACCTCATAGTTCCCTCTGTAAGTTTCCAGTCTCTGTGAATGCATGTGGATGATGTCAGTAGCCACAGCGTCTAAAAAAGTGCGGTCATGTGACACCACAAGAAGAGTACACGGCCAGTTCTATCAAGATATAAATACCTCTTATTTAGCAAGTTGGACGGCCTTACTGTATATCTACTGTCAATTTGCCTCCATCAAAAAGTTATGATTCTTGCAAATCGGCCAGCGGCAATAACAGATAAACAATAGATAGGTAGGTCGGTCGGTCGGTCGGTTGATCGATCGATAAATAAACAAAACAATCAATTTAAAGGTAGTTAAGTAATGTAGTAAGGGAAGGGGTATCAACCGCTTCAGCAGGTAAAATGTTCCACTCTCTTTTTGTTCTAGGAAAGTATGAACATTTGAAATAGTCACTACGCGTTAATGGGACTTCGTAAGCTTTCTCATTTACATGGCAACTAATACGCCCTAGAGGGTTTAGGTATTTTGTGGTATTAATCCCGGTTTGGCCAAAGTGGATGTTTGGCCAAAATGGACAGCCTGTTCCTTCGCCTTCTTTCCCCTAGGGTATCCCGCTGCAGTTCATGAAGCATTTCACTGACACTGGATGTGTTATGATATCGGTTCGAGACATCCGGCTGCACGTTTCTTTACCATTTCCAGTTTCTTCACATTATCTTTTGTGTATGGATCCCATGCCGCTGATGAATACTCTAATAATCATACTGTGAGAAACTGTAAGTTGTGGCTCGCGATTTTTTCCACTTAAGTTTATGGCCGAAGTACGAGGCACGAGGGCCATAAATTGAAGTGGAAAAAACAAAGGCAGTTATTGTATCTCTTGGGAACAGAATCGAGCTGGAAAGCACCGCGTTAAGTCAAGCGCTCCAAACTGTACACATTACAGCCCGCTCAATCGACCAATCACAAAGCACGTAGTATCTAAGAGAGTATCAGAATATGACTGGACTGAACTGAACAGCTTGCGAAATGACATTTGACAAAACCGTAATCTAGAACACTGGAGATATTCCTATTCCACACTAACAATGATTTGATGTGTCAGTGATTTCAATGTAAACTGTACACAACTCACCAAAAGATATTTTTCCAACCATAACACGGCTTTAAGGTCCAACATATTTGTAGGTTCTAAAGAAAGACAGCACTATTTGAAATAGACAACAAATTACGGAAAATCATGTGCAGGCTAAAATAACTTTCTTGGAGGTTAATAAACTGAAGAAAGAGGATGCATAGCTCAAAACTTGGCGCATTATGATTCACACAGTATGTAAATAATAAATGAAAAAGATTCACATTGCAAATGGGTTGAACCCAGGACTCATATTATTACATTTATTCCGGATAACTCAATGTCGATACTTTAATTTCATGTAATGCGCATTTGATCATATATTACATGTATTTTGCGCAATATAAATATTATTATATCCGAACTTGAGAAGGTAAGGTCACATGGGTGAGCGTAGTCCTGAGAAGGACTGTTGGTTTTGACATTTGACAAACTGAGTGGAAGTCATCTTCACAGCAAGCTAACATGTACATCTCTAGAGGCATATAAATCACGAAAAACGTATAGCTGCAGTTCCTTTAAGCCATTCTCACTGCTCCTACAAGTACAGTTGTAGTTGTCACTGTTAACTCGGGCTTTGTAAATAAGTTACACACATCTGAAGTTGCCTATAGGTTTCATTTCTGAAAATACAGGAATTCTGAGCGATTAACCGTTTTCTCCTTTAAACAATTCATAACGGTTGAAAAACAGCTCACCATCAAGAAGTAAGAGGTCTGGCCTGAAAATTTAGAACAAAAAAATAATATGGGTCAAATTGAAGTTGACATTTGTCGTGTCGACATTATTCATCTTTCAACCCAAATTACAATTTCAGCCAAAACACATGAATAAAAGGATGGACTCCAGGAACACAAAGTACTATAGCATTAATACAATTATCATGAAGTTGTTTCAATGTAGGAACAGGGAACTTAAGAACATGCATTTTTGAGAGACAGACAGCAACCAGAGTGTGACACTGTCCTTGTAATGTGCCTTGTCGCCACCACATTTGCATTGTTAATTCTCTGTGCTCTTTATAAAGTTTGCAATGTATTATTCTGTTTTGTTTATAACATATGAACGTTGTATCTTACCGACTAAACAGTGTCCTTGCAAGAGCAAGCCGCATTCTCCAACCACCAGATAGCTCTCTGCCAATAAGAAGCAAGAAAATGTGGAACTATTATTGTATTTATTTTGTCTGCGAGGAACGGTTCAATAGAATTTTGTAACATAGCTTGTGGCCATTCAAATTTTGTTGTAGAAAATACAAAGACTAACAATTTTATTATTGAAGCCCACCTGACCTAATTGTTTTTTGTTTTATTTTGTTTTTTATTTGTTTTTTATTTTTATTTTTTTTTAAGTTAAATTGTGAAATTTAACTTTTTTGAAAAAAAAATAAATGAAAACAAATAAAAAACAAAATAAAACAAAAAACAATTAGGTCAGGTAAACAAATAAATACTATTAAGTAAATATTATTTTTCACCATACCACACAAATTTTGAATTTTGTCCTCAAGATTTCACTTGAATGATATTCACAATCTGTGCCACAACTTGCAAACATCATTCAGGTGAAATCTTGAGGAAAAAAAGGACTGCCAGTTTTGCTAATTTTACAGTAAAGTTACCGAAACTGGTAGTCCTTTTTTTTCCACAGCTCAGCCAGTGAGAAGCATTAAGTGTACTCCAAACATGACATGAAAAAGTACTTTGCTTTCCTATTTTCAAAAAATAAAAAAAAAAACAAGTCTGTATTTCATACCAGTTTCTGACATCATCT
>BLFK01000717.1:64340-70259 GCA_014634185.1 Astreopora myriophthalma
CAAATCATTTGTGATATTTTGATATTCTGCAATCCCGAACCTTAGTGGTAATAAGGGTCTCATGCTGCAAGCACCAAACGTTATAACAAAGAAAACACTAGGTGATCGTGCTTATATGTGTGCAGCACCCAAACTTTGGAACAGTCTCCCCTACCACTTGCGCAACGAGAACGATTTTAACAAATTTAAAATTTTAGTGAAGACTCACCTTTTCAGTTCAACGTTCAATTAGGATTTTTAATCAGATAGGGTTTTAATAGTTTTCATAATTAGATAGGATCTGAGAGTTTTCGTATATTTAAACGGAGGTTTTAGTAGCAGATGTAATTCTTATATCTTACCATTGTAATGCACATTTCATCATATTTACATGTAATTTGCACACTGTAAGTATTAAACTATTATTATTATTATTGTTTTTTTTTTACATTAGTCACAAACATCTATACTCTCTATACATACTTTGTTTGTTGGCTCTGCATTTTCGTTGAAAAACCCAGTCCAGCGAGTAGTAAAGAGGCCCTGAAAGCAAACAATTAAATCTTCAGGATATTAATTTTTATTGTCACGACCTTCAGACCTTTTGCTACTGAACTGAAACATTCTTAATTTTTAAAAAAACAAACGTCATCTTCAGTGCTACTGTAAGTATGGTGAAATAGGATTTCTTGTAAATGCAGCGGATAGGATTCACTTCCCGAATATTTGACTCAAAAACAAAATCAATCGGTGAAATAATCCAAACGGTTCAAACTGAAAGTGTCACCATTCTAAAATAAATATTCCCCTGATTAGAATGTGTGAAATCGGAAGTTGCTTCATCTGAACATCTTCAAGTTGATTGACAAGGAGTGTTATGAGAGAAGAATGTGTAAGATGGAATGCGTAAAATCAAACGTGTAACATGGAATGTGTGAGAAAAGAGAGAACGTACAGTCCTAAATTGAGTGTAGAACGTCCGAGATTGAAAAAGATTGAGAATAAAGAAGGTATAAGTGAAAGTGATTGAACGAGTGAAATTCTTTGAAAGAATCGTCCCAGAAAGTAAACAAAGAAATAAGCAGTAGTACCTCTCCAAAATAGAACGTGTCAGTGGCCCTAATATTCCCCTTCTACAGGAAAGAAAATAATTTGAAATCACTGCATACCTGGCTGGAGCCTTATCAGCTTCAATTTCATGCATCCTTGCATAAACCTATAGAAGGTCAAGAAAACAGAAGTTTCCTGAAGGTCTGTGCATTATTTCTGCTTATCATCCTTCCAAAATTGTCTGCTTTATGGGTTCATGCTGATGTGACAAAGAGCTAACAGCAAGTGTGTCAACATGCTGTTGCACCCAATAAAATTGACATGTTCCATAACCACTGACCTGTGCTAGTCTGCCACTGGCACTGTCTGCACTAGCATCATTTGTTGGACTGGGAGGAAAGAAAACAACTTCAAAATAAATTTAAAAGGTGTTAAATATACCTACACCTATGCTGAAGTTACTTCCAATTTCTTGCTAACATTTACCTTTGATTCATAAAGCTTAGTTCACACTAGCGGCCCAAGCATCATGGACATATTTGCAAGCGCATTCGGTTTAGTGTTACAACCCAGTGTGAGCTAATGTGATGTGAACGTCACAATCATAATCGCAATTGCAAGAAAAAAGAAACCTGTTTAATGATAATAATAATAATAATGATATCGCATTTATATAGCGCATTTTCTATGAAGATATTACAATTGTAACACTTAAGACACTCCTTATGGTGCTTCTCTTTATGTGGATGCCCTTGGTCACAATGCTCCTTAAGTTTAAGATCACGATTGCTACTATGATAGTGCAATATCTAGTGTGAAATAAGCTTACATTGTGTAACCATGTTGCACAGGCAGAGGTACAAACGTATGCAACAGAATGATCAGTACAACTGTAACATGCCCTTAATGTTTTTGAAAATAAGCAACTTGTATTGATAAAAATATAAATGACAAACAGGAAAATAATAAAGGTAGTCAATGTGTCTAAACTATCCAATGTAATAAGAGTACTATAAAAAAACATCTTAGTTGGGACCACTTTAAATATCTGCAATTCAATTATGGCAGGAGTCCATAACAGTGGAAGTTACACATTGTACTGTACATTTATTTCTAGGTTTGGCTGTAGATTACAGCAGACCATAATGAGAAGTAGACGTTCCATAAACTGCATGTCGTTAAAGGAACCTAGTATTGCACCCCGAAATGATAGGGCCAAGTGGACTTACATTCCATACAGTCCGCTGGGTGGATTAACATACGTGTAATAGGAGTTTATGGTCCATAATCTTTGTCATGAAACTTTTTGCCAAGGTCTATGTCAAATCCCCACCCTTCCCTGGGACCGGGGGCCAGCGGGTGAGGGGAAATGGGGTTGTGCTTTACAGTTCGTCTAATTAAGGCTTGGTTACTAAGAATGACACCAACCATTAAAAACAGCATCTAAACGGACCAGAAGATGGCATCCGCACTGGTTGTCGAAACGTCAGTCACCAACAACAGTCCTTCTCAGGACTCCAGTCACCCAGATCATCATTTTCAATCGAGGTACGTTACTCCTGGGTTCAAAGCATTTTCTTATATATGTATTGATGAACGTTTTCATTCATACCTTCCCTTTGTAAGGGAAACAAGTCTTCTTTCTTCTTCCAATAGTTTTTCTCTCTCAGTGTCACATTCTAAGACACTCTGAAGAACTTGAGTCTCGTCACCACGGACCTGAAATTTGTTTTGTAAAAATATTGAAACTCCGCAGCATGAGAGTTTTCGACACCCAGGATTGGTTCAGATGCCAGATGTTGTTTGAGCCAAACCTAATTCCAACACAGGTTTACACAAATGATGAAAATCCTGCCTTTCTACTGAAATGCCAAACTAACTTGATTTAGCACTTTAGGTTGGCAAAACGCCTTAGAAAATTCATTTTGATAAATTTATTCATCCCTGAAGTTCACCTCACTAAAAGTTTCGCTAACTTAAGATTAGGCAACTTATCAGATTTGGCTCGTGAAAAGCTTGATGTCTGAACTGGGCCCGATAAGTGATGCAACCAAACAATACAATGGGAACACAACTGATGTTTCTTTCCATGCAATGTATCCTGTAAATGTATGACATATGTTCATGTGCACATACACAAACTGAATATCAACTGCAAATGCTAGCATGTTAGGTGAAATTTTTAGTTAAATTATTAATTACAACAAGGCAAAAAATTTGAAATCCACGAAAACCATGACACACTGAAATTATTATTGTAGCAATGTTTCTATGCAACTGTAGTTTAAAGCTACAAATTAATTCTAGTTCTCATGCACTGAATGCCATTTGCTGTAACACAACAATGCAACAAGACTATCAACCATCAACTTGACAGAAATGGAATATCAAGGCAAAAAGCCCAGTTCATAGAGAAGGGAGGGTGGGAAAGCTGTTGCACTGATGGCAAGACAAAAACTGAATCACGTGACTGAGCGTGAAAACTGATACCCTGCCTCATAGCAAGGCCTCCATTCAGTGTGGGAGAACTTAATTTCTTGCCTCTTTTGCATGCTCAGTCAGCAAGAAAAACATTCTACAGTTAAAAGGTCCAATACCAGGCAATGGAATTTCACTTAAATTGGTAGTTACTTTGTAGCAAATCAAACCCAATTTAAGATACACATTACATTGGTACAGTACCTCTTGTGCAACACAGAGAATGGAAATGTGAGAGGGAACAAACAACTCACGCCTGTGGATAAAACATTTAATTTTAGAATTAACAGTTACTGAAATTTGTTAGGCACCATTTGATAACATGGGTAATCAAATGGTCGTGAGTGAAATTAGGGAATAATTTCACACGCATTTTGTCCAAAATCAAATAATTTCCCTCGCTGAAGGAAATTATTTGATTTTGGACAAAACGCAAGTCAAATTATTCCCTAATTTCACGAGTATACCATTTGATCGCTGATTAAATTGTGGGTGACAAATTATGCTCACAAGACGCCATTTTGGCACCGTAGTAAAAGTTGCCATGGCAACATTGTAAAATGTTTCACATGTGAAATTATAAATTAACATTGAAATTTTGCACCAAAATTAAGAAGTAATTTGTCACCTATGATTTTATGCATCTGTATTTCTGCAATGTGTGACACTGAAAAATTGCTTCTCATTAGTATCAAAATGCCTGGACAGCAACTTTATGAGAAAAATACACATTTTGCCCTTCATTAGCAAAAATTAAATATTATTATTATTATTATTATTATTATTATTACTATTATAAGGGTAAAAAATTCATTCACACAACTTCTTTTTTAATAATCATAGGAAAAGAATAATCAACGAGAAGTTTCTTTTGAAGAAGAACAAGTTTGCACATATACAGCTTCATTTTCAAACTTACACTATGAGCCTCAATTGAAGGGCTCCAGGCAAAAACAATGTAGGTGAATTTTGTGCAGTTTTTAGGTCATTTTGCAAAATCCCCTGCACTTTCACATTTTCTTTCTCTTGTGCCCCCAGCCCCCAACCCCCCGCCCCTAACTGCCAACCCCCCTGCCCCCAGCAAAAATAAATTTTTATCACCACTACAGAATGAAGAACTTAATTATTTTCTATGCTGCGCTTTCACATGGTGGTTTCCTTTGTTAAACTGATTGATTGACATGAACTTTCTTCACTGGCATCTTTAATTTGCATTACATCTATGATGTTTTTGGCTGGTAATGAAGGGCACAATAAAGGTCCTAGTATAAAAGAGTTTTGTTTTATTTTCACAATCCAGTGGACCACTACAGCTGTACAGTGTCATTATTGTAATCTCCCTGATGAGTCAACATAATTAGGCATTGAGGGCAAAAAGGGTACAGTTACACGTATTACTCATTACCTTGAGAGCATCTTAATTAATGTGGTTTTTCCAATCCCATTTCTTCCCACTAAACCATATCTCCTGCCAAAGACTAATGACAAGTCTGCTTCTTTCAATAAAACCCTGATGTAACACAGATATCAAAACCAAATCAGACAGCTTCTAGTGAAATTAACGTTATGAAAGGATGCATCAGAAGAACTTGCATTATCATCATAACAGACATGAAATCCCATAATTATTGCTCATGGTGTTTACTCTACATGTAGCAACTGATCAATGCATTCCAGTCAGGGTTCATACCCTTATTGAGACACAAAATCCGAGGACTTTTCAAGCACTGCATTTTGAAATTTCAAGGACCCATTTATTACACAAGTTAAAAGAAAAAAAAAACCTGAAAAATTCTGACTTGCAGAAATAAGCTTTCGTTCCTCAGGGCAATCATTTTTCACGTCTTGTGAGAAGTGATCAAACAATACTTCTCCTTGACAATTACTCTGAAGTCTTTTTAGGTAATCATAAAAATAACACAATTATTGTGTTTCTTGCCTTCCATATGGCTTACCAAAGACAAGTCACCCATAACACTGAGATCAATGATTTTGGGACAGGCAAAGCAAAATGCCTTAAAACCATTGTCCTGTTTTCAAACCCATGTCCTTGAGAATAGCCACTTGCCACTTGACAGAAATGACATCTGCCAAGCTTTTTCTAAGCTTGTAAAGAATTATTCTTCACAAAATCACAATGGGTAATCATAAAACATGGCATTATGGGTGTTGTCCACAATTTACATGTACAGGTATGTTGAGGGTATTCCTTGACAACAATTCCTTTTCTTCGGTCCAGTCCAATTCAAATGAATATTTTCTATCCCAACATGCAACAGGCTGGGGGCCTTTGCTTGCTACAGTGTTTTGTTAATCATGTGCTCCAAACTGTCAGTTTCAACAACCGGTGTTGTCATCAACAGTAAGCCAGGATGCTTCTTCTCTCCATTTTTTTTTTTTTTTTTTGTTTTT
>BLFK01000717.1:74622-82122 GCA_014634185.1 Astreopora myriophthalma
GATATTGGTTATTCAACAGCGAGTCTTTCTCTCAAGAACTCTTGCAATTGCTGAATTTTTGTTCGACTAGAACAGCTAAACTCCAAGTTACAAGGAATCTCCAGTCCACAGGAAACAGTATTACGCCTGCGGCTGATTACTTTGACAATAATCTTTCTGCCACATGCAAGAAAATACTACAGTATTTGTGAGAACTCCTCAAACAGATGATAACTGTACTTGTAGGATTCTTACGAACTCTGTCATTTTCATTTCTTTTTTCACGTTGCACCCTGTAATACTAGTTTGTGTTTAGGTGGTATAAATCTTTTTGCAGTAAACTTGCAACAGTGAGTTGTTGCCCAAACTTTCTTTGCACTTAAAGCTTGGCTGATCAGTTGTTTTCTGCATCATGTCAGTTATGTAAGCATTCAGGTTTCTTGATTTCAAGACATTTTTCTGGCAGAAATTAAATCAACAATGTACCTTTAATTCGAAATATGTTTCTTTTAGAAGAAAAACAAGGTACAATGTATCAGTGATTTTGTTACTGTTAATAATTCAGTGTTTTCAAACGAACTTGGTTGAACTTGTCTGTTTTCGTCCAGATGTTGATCTTTCCAACTTTCCAAAAAAAAATTTTTCTCAAATTTGAATGTCCAAGTTTGGGGTGCAGCTTATATACAGGTGCAGCTTATACATGGGCTTTTACGGTACACCATATTAAAAACCTCACCGATGAAATTATTGCTTAAAAAATTATAAGTTAACCAAGCTTGGACAGGTTTCATTAAAATAGCAAATGCACTGCAAGCTCTCAAAAGGTCCCCAAAATTCCATACAATTGTCTCTAATTATGAACTGGCAACATCCAAATCCATGCAGTCTCTAATTTATCTGGCTTTTATTTAAAAATCATACCACTGTCTCCATTCAAACTTTTGAATGGCCTGCAGGAAACAGACCAGTACATAAAGAATTCAGCATAGACTAGAAAGTACAGTGTTTGCCAAATTCCCAACAAGTGCCAATAGAAATGCAATCATAACAATTTTAAAAGAAATTAATGGCAAGCCTAAGATTGTATAGGAGCCAAGATTAAAATAATTTTGATGAAAATACTTGATTACAAGATTTTAGACTTGTAGCAGAGCTAAATCCTAACAAACCCCCCAATTTGAATCTTACATGTATAAATCTTTGGTAATATGATCAAAAGAGATGAACAGATTTATAGATAATACAAAGATGCATGCATTTAACTGCACTCTCATTAAAAATGCTTGATCATCATGCATAGGTCTACATGTACATAAATAAATACATAAATAATAATATTATTATACTGGTACATATCTAGCTTCATACCTATGGTTGCCAAAATGAAGCAAAATTATATATAATAATATTATATACATGTTAACTTCACTGACACGTCACTCGCTCTATTTGGTGCCAAGAATGAATGACAATGCATTCTGCTTTCTCAGTCCTGACTTGAATAAGCTGTGCCTTTGTCGGAAATATTTCCATATGGCTTCAAACAATGATGAAATATTGCCCCGTGAAAGGTTCCTATCATTCACTGACAACTATGTAGAGAAGTTTCTGGAAGCTGAACAAACCAAAAACCCTTGTAGAAAGACCGAAAGTGATGTAGCTTTGGTGATGGCATTTCTGGTCTTGGAAAATGAAAACAGAAGTCTCAGATTTACCACCATCAGTATTAGACTTTTACCCAAGCAGATTTGTTTTCTCAGTCTGGTGAAGAGTATGAACCAACAACTTTCAGAGGATTCATTGCTTTGAAACTGAAAAAAACTCAACAGACAGTAAGTCTTTGCACTGTTCATGTTTTTTAATGTAGTGAGTTTTTAAAGAAACCTTTTGCTGTATTATTGATTTTGAGCCTTCTCGCTCACTTTGTGACTTTGCACCGAAGTTGTTCATCATTTGTGACTTAACAATTTTTCCATTATTGGCAAAGTTGTAAACTCTTAATCTTTTTTAACCAATTATAAAGTCAACTTCTTGTTAGTTAGATGTTTACATAATAGACAAAATAATACATGGTTGCTTGGAGATATTGAATTTCTCTTCTCCTGTTTGAACACTCGAAGAGAAATTCCATATCTCCACGCCCCCATGTATCATTCTCTATTTATCAGGATCCTTAAAGATCTTTAAGGATCTTGGCAAAAAAGTTGAAGATCCTTAAGGATCTTTGGTAGGATTCTCACAAACTTGATCCCTTTGTACAAGGTATCCCGAGGACCTTATATGCCCTGTAATATAGGACCACACAGTGGTTACCCCATGGTGTGAAATGTATCCTCTTATTGTGGTGTCTAATTGATTGCTGTCAATCAGATCACCTTCCACAGTTTAAAGATACTCCCTACTCTCCTTCGAATACCCATACTCATGATATCTATTCATTTCAATTAGGTATTATTTCTTTATATTTTCATTCAAGAACTCTACACTCCCTTCCAAATTCAATAACGTTTTTACTGAATAGTTTAATAAATCCATAATTATAATACTAGCAATGCTCAGTCTTTCTGCTTGCCACTGTGCAGAACAAACACCAGGAATTTTTCAATTTACTTTGGAGGTCCAAAATTCTATAATTCGCTGGATTCTCTTCCTCCTCAGCTTCTTTTAAAAGAAAGCTTAAAGAATTTCTTCTCTGTGAGTATTAACTTCAGTAAAGCTGTGATTTAAATTAACCCATTGACACCTGGAGATTTTGCAGAAAAACGCATTTTGAAGTTAGTCAAGGGGTTTTCTGGTCACCGATGTGCTATACAGAGCTAAAACTTACCACAAACCCGTTTACAGGTCGTACACTGGACGGTCTTCTCATCCAGATGCAAAATATTTGCTTACGAAGTTCGGGCATGCACAGAAAGCAAAATTTTGAGAGAGTTTTTGGGTTTAAAAGTGACAGCAGTCTCGGCTTTTACTTTTCGCTTTCTCTCCTGCCCTCTTTTTTCGCTTTCCCTGCCTCATTTTTTTTTTGTCCCTTGCTGGGCATTTAGTAGGCTTTATTTTGGTGTCAGAGTTTTTAGAAAACCTCTCAGGATCCTAGGATTAGGTACTCAGAAAGGTAGGTGGGTAATTGAACAAGATTTTTCTGAAGATTTCCAGGTCAATGTTACGTGGTTTTTGGCCTTTTTTCTCCAGTTTCCTTGACTGTATTGTGCTCATTCTGGTATGGTTTGAAAGATCTCTTTACTGTTCACAAGTTAGTGACAGTTTTTCATAACCGCTAAAACTGATGACGTCACAAGGGGTAGAAAGGACATGGATCCGCACGGACGGTTACAGGCGGTTCAGGGGCGAATGTGTTAACTAAATTACTGATTATCTGTGTGTGTTGGAGGGGGCGTGTGTGTGAGTGTGTGTGTGTGTGTGTGTGTGTGTGTGTGTACATGTGCATGGTCAGAGTTAACTACCACAAGTGCATATTGTAATTTTTATATTAGACAGACTAGTTTACTTTAAGTAAGGAAACCTGACTCATTGTAAGCCTTGTGGTTTCTTTCAGGCTTTCCCACCATTTATTTGTTTCTTTAAATTCATTCCTTTTCCATCTTGTGCTGTAGGTGTGGTATATGGCAAAAATAAATATTGTACTGTAATGAATAGTCTACCAGGAGACTTGAACAAAAAGGCACACTTGAACCCAAGTTCAACCTAGTCTACTCAGGTTTTCCAAAAGTTCCTGTGGAATTAAAAAAACATGGCCTTCCTCCCCCATCAATAGTGACTGAACGTTGGTTTAAGTGAACATTAATTTTGATCCATTTTACTTGCAGATGTCAAGAAGATAAGCAAGAGCTGAGAAAATTTCATTCCAAGTCGAGTCCATTGCCTGGGTCACTTCTTCATCCGTCATCATGTTTTAAAATAAAGTTACCACATATATGACTTTATTGAATGAAAATTTTTTTATCGAATGAAAATACATTTTATCACATGAAATGAAAGTGCATCCTCTATCAAATGTGAACATACATGTATCTTATCAAATGAGGACATATTTTATTGAATGAAAATACAGTAGATTTTATTCTCTGTAGGATGAAAATATAATTTTATCACACGTCGCATGAAAATATATCTTTATCGAATGAAAATATAACTTTTTTGTCGACTGAAAATGGGTGGTTCCATTTTTTATCCACACTCCCCCTAAGGATGGCTGAAATTCGAACCCTCACTTTTCGTCAGCACTGTTTGAAAAATTAAATCCGAAGGGTTGATATCTTGTTGGAATCTTTGGGAAAATTGTCCAAAGGGTCCAAAGTTTGTCAGCTTCTTTGAAGAAAAATCTGAACCCTCCAATGCAAAAACCCACGATCCTTGGGGGTGGGGGAGGGGGTGCTGATAAAAAATTGAACAGCCAAATAAAAAATTGGAGCAACTTCAGGGTACAGGGCCACGCAAGGCCACCGCATGCAAATTAGGCTGATTCTATTGAAGAAAGAAGCACATAACAATAGGCACTATTGTTATTCAATGATATGGAAATAAGTGGCCCTGCATTCTTTAATTTAGCCAAAAAATTATATTGATTTTTTTATGGAATGAAAATATATTTTATCGAATTTTGCTACATTTCAGCAACTATACATACCTGAAGAAAAACTAATATTCAGTGTGTTTTTCTAACGCTGGATTTCAATTGAGGGCGATCAATTAAAATTTCATGTATACCAGTTGGTGCCTCTGGGTTGGATAAAAGTGTTTTCATTTCTTTGTAAGGAGCCCAGGCTACCGCTGAGATTGCATAAATGATTTGTATGGAAATAATGAAAATTTAAAAAAATGATGTAAAACATAAGAAAACATCATTAAAAGCGACTTTACCTCTATAATGTTGTCTTCTAAGGTTTCTGTGGTGTCTCAGGGTGTTTAAATTGCTGTTTTTACAAGTTTTGTCATTGACTGGTTCACTGCGGGCTAAAATAAACACAAGGGTGCACACGACAACTCTGACCATTGGATCTATGGCGTCCAAAAAAGCGACTCCAAACTGCTCTCCTCACAAACAACAATACCAGACTCCGGTGCCCTGCATGAAATTTGTCAAGTTTTGCACTAGATTTTTACTGAGGGCACCCAGGGTTAGTTTTGCTATGTCAGCCAAAACACTGCTCAGGGCACCCGGGGCTAGTGAGGAGCTTAAGCATGCGCGTTTTTGAGACGCGGACGGCAGCCGGAAAAGAACATTTCGTGAGCCAGGGCAGCGGTGTCTCCCAGATTTTTAAACTAATCATCTCGAATGGAGAAAAGATACTTAGTAATGTAAATGTCGTTATGTGAAGACAAGTTAAAAGGGAAACAGCTCACTTCCCGCTGCGGTTCGCGTCTCAAAAACGCGCTTGCTTAAGCTCCCTAGTGTCACAGCTGTCAAACGTCCCATAGGGATATCACGGTTGCCAGGAAAGAAATTAATGACGAAAAATGCACATTTTGGCGAAATTTGCAGAGTATTTCAAAATCCTTGGTCAAAATAAGGACATGGACTGAAACAGACGATCATTTCACTGATCCTGAGTGCAGTTTTGGAGTGAGGAGAGCATTTGAAGTAGCTTTTTTGGACGCCATCGATCCAGTGGTCAGAGTTATCATGTGCACCCTCGTGTTTATTTTAGCCAGCAGTAAACCTCTTAATGACAAAACTGGCTAAAACAACAATTTAAATGCCCTGAGAGGCCATAGAAACCTTAGAAGACAATATTATAGAGGTAAAGTCTCTTTTAATGACGTTTTCTTATGTTTACATCATTTTTTTTTTTCAAATTTTCATTTACTTCCATACAAATCCTTTAAAATGCATTGCGTGGAAAAAGCTAAAAAAAGTATGTAAGCATAAGCTTACGAAAATCAAGCGTACAGCAATAAAGCCTAAATATTACAACATTTAAGCTTACGAAGATCCAGAAATGTATAAGTGCACGGTGAATGAAATAATTTATGACCTTAAAGTTTTTAAAACCCGACTTTAATACGATAAAAAATCTCATGGAAGTAGAACGCAAAAATTATCCCGTACAAGACCGGCTCAGTCAGGAAAGGGAACATCTGTTTAAGGGTAGTAATGAGAAAAATCATTACCTGTAACATACTGGAACAGATCGTCATCTATCGATGGAAATCTATCCAAAAGAATTTGCCGGCAGGTGTCAAGTCTGTCGGCCATGATGATTATTTCACCATCATTTGAGCCCACAATGGCAATGCGGATTTCAGATGGCAACACGGTAGAGTTATTTTAATAACCTTAACAATAATGACGTCATGAAATTCTCGGTCAAAGCCGCGTGGTTTTCCGAATTTTTATTCTAAACCAGATGGAAAATTACCCAGAAGTAAGTCATTTCCCATTTTTAGGCTCCGTAGCATTTTTCGCTTTGAAAATACAGCATTTTGAATTTTCGAAATTTCACCTTCTGTGACAGCCCCGACAAGGCTGGTATGGCTCAAAAAACGGTCTGTCGTTGTGATTTCTATCAAATTAAGCATTAAAAGCAGTAGAAGACACGATTATAACCATGTAGTTTAGCTCACGACCGAAAAGAAAGCGCTCTCATCGCAAACTGAGTTCCAGATGTTATTGTTCATTTCCGGCCGCCATATTGGTATTGGTGTCCTTCGGAGGAACACCAACATGGTGTCTCCATACAAAGCCCTGTAAAATCGCGTGACACGTTTTTGCAAATAATTCAGAGGCGATGCACCACACAGATGTGAGATTTGGACAAGTTGTTTATCTATTAGTCTTTTATAACATTTCATTTTCTTGGCTACTTTCATTGAACGGTTTCTGATTTTATTTTATATTGCGTGACAGTGAAAATGCTCTAGTTCAAGTATCCCTTGTGTATGTGGCGGATAGCCATGGATAGACATGTATAGCCGTGTAAGGCCGTGTATTGCCATGTATAGCCATGTATTGCAATAGATAGCCATGGATAGCCATGTATAGCCGTGTATAGCCGGCCATGTATTGCCAGATATTGCCATGTATAGCCAAGTAACGCCGTGTATTGTCACGTAGAGCCACGTAGAGCCATGTAACGCCGTGTATTGGCATCTAATGCCATGCAATGCCATGTATAGCCATTTATAGCCATGTATAGCGATGTATTACAATACAATACATGGAAATACATGGCTATACATGGGTATACATGTTTATAATAAATAAATAAAATAAATACCGTTTATTTGCCACATTGCAGAATTAACTGATTTAAAGAGCTAAAAATTTACAATCAATAAATAATTAAAACTACTACTGCTAAAAACAATAAAAATATCTTAATTAACTATTTACCAATCTACATATTTACTAGCGAATAAGATAAAGGAACCTGAACGCTGGGTCCGGCAACAACTCCTATCAGCGTAAACAATATTTCTATTGTTGCAGCCGGACCGCAGGTTGTAACTATGACCACTAGTTACTGTTTTCGGTAGGAGGAAGTTAATGGGGTGATCATTTTG
>BLFK01000717.1:87122-92122 GCA_014634185.1 Astreopora myriophthalma
AGAGATGCTGCGCCGTATGGTTGGGCCTTAAGCCACAATTTTTCATACTGTGTATTAACAGGGCATACAATGTAAAATACGATATTGCACAGGCCATCTTTTTGCCTCTCGGCTCTGAAAGAAACCTATCAGCCAACGTTCTTAAACACTGCTTTCGTGTACGTCTTGAGATGCCAAACAGTACCGTTTACAGAGATCTTCTGCCTCGAGATGCATTAAAGCCATGCCTAATGCAGCGTAAGTTGCTTGAGATCCTTGAGACTTCGCCCATCGATTCAAGGTGACGAAACATTTGTCATAAAGAAACTTTTCGTCATGCTCAATCTGCTCAAACTCGGGTTCGCCCAACAGAATACGGCACAATCGACTCCACCTTAAACCCAAGTCACGTGCCAGCAACAGTAGATCATCATGTGACACTGGGCCTGGCTTGTAAGGCAGAAGGTCTGTAAGACAAATAAATAACTCGTATTTAAAGACACCAGGAAACACTGATTTACAGTCAAGTGTTTAAAGAAACCTCAAAGGGACCCCTGGACAACAGTGACTGTCACACAATCAAAGGATATGTTTTGTTGGCATTGCGCTGTTTTGCGGGAGGCTTTTGTATTTTACTTATTGCTTCAACTTTTCGCTGTTCGCTGAAATCATTGCTGGACGAACAATTACACTGTCAGAGTATAATTCTGTACACGCGTCAAAGGGCAGCTATTGCTATAGCGATATCAGGGTTGCTATCAAAACACAAAATCACACTGTGTGAGAAGTCAGCTTATGAATTGGTAGGATTTTATGCCCATTAGTTTTCGGCTTGTAGTGTTTACGCAATGCAAGTAATTAGATGCACTAATTACTTGCATTTCTGGACATAGGCTTATTAATAAGTAATTATTTCGACTTTCAATTGAAAACCGCTCTGAATTAAAAAAAAAGGGGGGGGGCAGATCGATCACTGACAAAAAAAAATGCATGTTTACCTGGGTAATGATTGCAAGAGAAATGCTGAGGAAACAAAACAGAAATAGATAAGCTTAATGTTAATACAATACAGCTCTAGTTTACGTTAAGGTTTCCAGTCAATATGAAACCCATGCCAAGAAAGATCATGGCTCAGGCTGTTGGTGACAACATTTTCAATACTAAACACAAAACGACGAGGCGCCCCAAGAAATGGCGGTCTGAAATTCACCAAACTTAGAGACATTTGTGCCAGTGCGAGTATAACCCATACCCCGCTCAAACAAACATCTGCAATTTGCGATGTCCGTTTTCTCAGCTAAACAACGTCTGAATCAGTGAACTTCTGATAAACAGATAAACAGAGAAGAGGTGCTCTTTCTAAGGGCGGTATTAATTTGCCGTGCTACTTTTTCATTTTAAAGACGGAAGTGTCTATTAATATGTCCACAGATTATCCAATACCGGAATAAACCTTCCCCAGCTGATTATCTGCCAAGGACGTTCTGTTGTTCGCTACTTTGCAGCTATCAAATGATATGACATGAATCATATGTTGCACCGCGGATATGAAATCAAATGAAGGTATGATCCTCGCAGTTATGGACACAATTTTAGCAATTGCGTAGAGAAGCCTGAAAAAAATTCAGGACTTCAACGGGGCTTGAACCCGATTAAACTACAACAATAATGATTCACATTTTTCTCATACCTTCAACCAGGGTTTCAGCTTGTCTTCTTCCAGGCGGGTAGTAAGCTTTCTTGTCTGATCACACTTTAAAGGCTCTGGACCCAACGGAATGAAGTGAGCACAGTCAGGGTGAACACAAGACGGAGCACCGTGCCATGAACAAACACCACGACCATCATCTTCACCCATACACAGATCACAGCGTGCACTCAGCTGCCATGTCATGGCGTGCAGCCATGGACACTGCTTACGGAGGCAATTTAGAATGTCCTCAATACATCTGAAATGAAAGACGAAATAGAACTCAGTGAATGCACTCGCCTCCCCGTCCCTTACTCTCGATCTTGCTGGGGTCTGTTGCATACATGTACTTTGATATCTATCTTGTACGTGATTGTTGGAAGGCCAATTTTTTAAATTCAAATTCAAATTTAGCCCGGCAAATCAGGGGCACGCAATGAACAAATTCAACTAGAAGCCTTCGAGGGACATTTCTAAGTTCCTTGTAATAAATAAAGAGTGTTTGAAGACATGTATTTATTAGCTGGAAGAATTTGATCTGTTCGGATTTCGTCGCTGAAAATTTAACTGCCCGAAAATTCGAGGGAATAAAATCTTCTTTTCAGAAATTGATAGCTGGAAGTTCAGTTCCACGAATCATTTCCCAGCGAATTCTTTTGCTTCTCGAAAATGGTAGCTGACCTTTTGAGTGTCGAGGGAAAAAAAAAAGAAAGAAAAACCTTCCGAAAACCTAGGCGACCATTTTTCTCCGATTACGAATCTTTTAGGTGATGTTTCAGTTGAGATACCTATGGCTTTTTGGTGACGTAGAATCCGAAAACCATGGACGGTTTGACTACCCCGAACAAGTATTTAACCGAAGCAACTTGTTGGGTGCCCCTGGCAAATGCATGAATTAAGTGCACTTATATTCAGAAATGCACGCCGCTACAAAAATTACAAATTTCACTTATCGATCGTGACCTGGATATACTCTGGAAAACAACGGAGCGCTCCTAAACAGGAGTGAAAACTATAACCTTCCAATTACTATAATTCGGATGCTCTCATCGTTGAGCTACATCTTCAAGAGACCAGTAGAAGCTAGGCCATTAAACTAAGTCTAATACGTAAAAACCTTCCAGGATATGGCTAGGACTGAAATGTATAAAGTTCAGGCAATCTCGCAAATAAAGCAAAGGATGTTCGGGCCAGAACCCGCTGCGGGAGGGCGTCACGAGCCCTTCCGAGACTAGACCTGTAATATGACCACCCTACCAGGGACATTTGTTGAATTAATATTATGGGGTGCCATAACAAGTGCTTTGCGCGCTCGAAAATTGCAGTCGAATTCGAAGCTTGTAATAGTTGTTCGCCAGAGCATTAAAGTGAGTGTCACTATTATGGAGCACAAAGTTATTTCGTAGTCTGAACAGAACAAAGGAGACGGTGAATTCCATAGTCACCATCGATAAGTACACCACTTTAAGGTGCTACTACGATGAAAAAAAAAATCAGTTCCCTTCTCGTTTCGAAAGTACTTGCGTTCAATGCCCTACACGCGAAATTTTTTGCAGCAATTTCAAAAAGAAGACTATTTATTTTCACTGCATTTTTTTTTTCATTTAACGGTCCGCCATTACTTCGTGCAGTACCGACCGATTAGCCATCAGCGAGCTGGATCAAGGAGAAAGTGACGTCATTTACTCACTAGCTTAAAAATGGAATGGATGAAGGCGACTTATTTAGTATGCAGCACGGCAGTTTTTTGCTTTCAGATTGTCAAATTCGTGTTCTGCATACTAAATAAGCCGCATTCACACACTGCATTTTTAACCCAGTGTGTAAACGACGTCACTTTCTCCTCGATCCAGCTCTCTGAGGGCTTATCGGTCGGAGCCGCACCAAGTAATAGCGGACCGTTAAATGAAAAAAATAAATAGTTTTTCTCTTGAAATAATTGCATAACATCTCGCACTTCGAGTATTCAGCAGAAGTATTTTCCAAATGTGAAGAAAAACCAGAAGTGATTTTTGATTGTATTAGTATAGGTAATCATATGAGTGCGAGTGCAATTTGAAAGAATTTTCAAATATCACCAGTAGTGTAAATCCTTAATTGCTCGAGCTTTCATACGATTACTCATTTCTTATATGACTGAGAAAATTACGAGCGCGCGCTTTGCAAAACATTATCGAGTTCACTTGTAGAATACGCCTCCAGTTTTACGTTACGTCCTCGTAATTCTGCTGAATTTGTCCAAACATTCAGCCAATTGGAGGTACTTTTGGTTGTGTTAGCATTGGTTGCCTGCTGTTAAAGTTCTTCTAACGCTGCCGCGCTTGATTGGTTTTAAAATTACCGCCGACACACTCACTTCCGTTGCCACGGCAACATTAATTTGCACTGCGGTGCAAATTAAAAATTAATGATAAATTTGCCTGCTTTCAGCCAATCATAATGAAGTAATTTGCTCAGATATATAATAAGCACTATCATTTTCATTCCGTTTGCAAACGGCAACTACAAGGTCAACCTGTAAATTTTCCTGCAAAAAGCAGCAGCCTCTCTCCCTTCCTCTTTTCCGTCATGAACCAAATGAATCATAATCACACTTCTGAAGCAGGCAAACATCAAATTGAAGTCGTTCTTCTTGCCAACAGAGAATCGTGCTGCATTTGCAAACAGCTTGGGATAGTTTGCAGAATGTTCACGAGAAGCCCACTGACTAAACAACACGAGAAATCTGGTGAATAAACCGCAAGGAATATAGCCAATGTTGAAGGTGAGGTACACTGGGGCAATCGAACCCTGGGTACTCAATCCTGAAATTTCCTGCTCTGGTTTGGCTCTCAACATGGATGGCACGAGGTAGATTGGCTTGCCGTTTGGAGCATCCCAGCGGCAGACGAGATTGGACTTTTCCATGATAGAAAGAAGGGATTCCACGGAAATATCAAGTCCGAGGGTCCGACAAGCAAAGCCGACGAGTTCTTCTGACAGAATGCCTTCTTTAGCAAGAGTTTGGCGATGCTGACGGATTGCTATTGGTTCTTTCTTTTGGTGCACAAGCGATACAATCTGACAAAAGACATTAATTAACCACTGTGGATCCAGTATTACCAGACTGTCGGAACTATCGGCCTCATGGAAACAAAGTACTGCACCACAGTCACACAAAAAGTTCAAAAGCTCATCACTGTCTTCGGATACTTCAAAACGACAAATTTTTTCCGCAATGGCTGTGAACTTTGCTTTTGTGACGTGCTTCACTCCATTCTTGGACATGCGATGAAGATCCTCCTCAACTTGAAGCCACTGCAGGGGAATTTCTCGCTTGAGGTGAGGCAAT
>BLFK01000717.1:95377-105377 GCA_014634185.1 Astreopora myriophthalma
TTCATTCTATAGACGATATGTTGACGACACCTTTTGTTCGTTCAAAATTGAAATGAGGCCGAACAGTTCGTTGGTTACATCAACACCAGGCAACCTAAAATACGCTTCACCATGGAACGGGAGGTTGAAGAAGAAGAAGAAGCGCTGCATATCAAATGGGAAAATCCGATTTTGATTTTAGAATTTGATGACGTCACGGTGAAAACGACCTATTTGTTAATTTTTCACCGTGACATCATTAAATTCTAAAATCAAAATCGTCAGGTCTTCTGAATTTTTATCTGCAGCACTTTGAAGAAGATAGTCTTGAACTAAATGTTTTTACAAGTTTCCATTGCCCTAGCATCTTTCGTTTTCAAAATACAACATAGCGGCTGTCTGGTGGGACAAAAAGGCTCTCCTTATGATTTTGAACAATTTAAACGTTTCAATATTAGAAGATTGTGTTAATGCGTATGTATACCAGCTCACGAGTGAGAAGAAATCGTTTTCACGGCAAAGTGAATTCCAGATGTTTTTGTTGATTTCCGGCGGCCATATTCGTATACAACACGTGTACACAAAGATGGCGCCGCCATACAAAGCTCTTACAAGTTGCGTGCAACGTTTCGGCAAATAACTAAAAAATGGTGTACCACACAGACTTGAGCCTTTGAGAAGTTTTCCTTGAACGGTTAACAATTTCTTTTTTCTGTGGCGTGACAGTGAAAACGATCTATTGACGCCAGTTTTTTATGCGTCTGTCCTCTTATTGATGATAAATTGCGTCATAACATTGGAAAAAGTGCCGAGTGACGTCAATTTGTTAATTTTACAATAACAAAACCCCAAAATAGTTAATTGCCGGGTCAAAATAAGGGGAAACGAGCAGTAAACAGCCGCAAACATGAATTTTAATCAAATTGACGCGAACATTATCAATAGCTTTTCTCGCTTTCTGATTGGCTACTGTTTACTGTTTACTGCTCTTTTCCCCTTATTTTAACCCGGCAATTAACCATTTTGGGGGTTTCGTTATTGTAAAAAACAAATTGACGTCGGTTTTTATGCGTCTGTCCTCTCATTGATGATAAATTGCGTCACAGCATTGTCAAAGTTTGCTGTTGAAATTACTCGCCTGCGGCTCGTGATTTCCACAGCCACTTTGACAATGTTATGACGCAATTTATCGTCAATCAGAGGACAGACGTATAAAAAACAGACGTCAATTTGTTAAGTGTCGTGAGCAACATACACCATACCTGGGCTGCTTGCGTCAGCTTATGAATCAAAAAGTCCTAAGTCAAAGCACGCACGGGTCGCGCATGCTAAAATGATAATCTTGTCGTCTGGAAATTTTTAAAGTTTCGTCACTTCAGTGGCTTATATCTCCGTTTCGAGACGGTGAATTGTTCTCATTTTTTCACTGATAACTGTAATTGATTTGGTGCATGTTTCCTGCACATTATAAAGAAAACTGTAGGGTAGGAAGAAACGTCCAGGCAGTTATCGCGGAAATCCACTTTTCTTATAAAATAAGTCCACTAATTTGAAGATATTCCTATGAGCATCATTATACGAACATTATTATAGCCTGACACGAAAACATTTCACCGTACCGTTTTCAAAATAAGGAAAGCGAAGTCGATTTTCGTGGTCCAGTAGACAACGACTAGCTGAGTCATCGTTCCCAGAAGTATCATGAGAAGGAGTAACTGGTTTTAAGCAGTTACGGAGAGACGTTTTGGGGGTAACCATTGACTTTTAAGACGCCACGAACATATTTTCGCTCCTTTGTGGTAGACAATCAGCCCGACTTTTTGTGGCAAATACGGTGGTGGAAGTCAAAAGTTATCTGTCACTGTGTGTGATCTTACGGTAAACAGTTGTCTCCAAATTTCTCCGGTCCGCCCGTACACTCACTAATCCTACCAGGCTTTTTAAGTCAAGTTAACTTTCTTTGAGTCTTGCTGGTAAGATCATAGTTAAAGACGGAATACCTACTCTTGTCATTAAGCAGAGACAAAGCCTTCTCATGGTATTGTTGGTCCATAACTACAACACAACGTCAGCAGATAGAGCAAGCCTCTCCGGATCGAGGTTAAGAGCTAAGAGCGCCTTCAAAACACCTTTGCTGATGTTTTTAGGAGGTGGCTTGCCGCACCAAAGTGTGCTGGTAACTTCAGCTGTTATCAAATGCTTTTGAGATGGCTTGATTGCTCGGTTGGTAGAGCAATGTTCAGTGCAATCAAACGGTCATGGGTTTTGCAACTGCTTAAGTTTGCCTCTTTCCTCTTTTGGACCTCTTTCATTATGGCGGCTAAACAAAATTTCTTTTTGTTTTTATGCTAATGAACCCTTCTCTAGGATGTGCAAAATTCAAAAGAATTTTTGTCCTCAAATGAGGCCAGTAGGTCTAATTTACATACATACAAAAGAATAACAAATTGGTCGCCCATTTATGAAAGTGGTCGATAACAGCGATGATCACTTTAAAGGTCAAATGCAACGAAATTGGACCTACCTTTATTTAAAGTTAAAATGAAAGTCAATGATGTGATTAATCAAAATCGGAAGTCTTAAACGATTTAGTCGAAAGGTCGCTGAGATATCTCACTTTAAAAACAGCGTTATTTCTTCGTGTCACAAACGAAACGGTTCGGAGAAACCTCGCAAAGGATGTGAAGTATATATGAAATAATTCATATGTGAACTGCGGTTGTAGATGAAAGTGAAGAATGATCATCGCAGTTAATTTTCCAATTTAAGCAATTGGAAGCCGTTGTAGATGAAAGTGAAGAATGATCATCGCAGTTAGTTTTTCAATTTAAGCCATTGGAAAGAAGAAGCCTGAAAAAATCAGGACTTCAACGGGATTCGAACCCGTGACCTCCGCGATACCGGTGCGATGCTCTACCAACTGAGCTACGAAGCCACACTTCACATCATTTCACTCCTCACGGGAGATATGAACTCACTAAATTGACCTCGCTCCCAATGTGTGGCTTCGTAGCTCAGTTGGTAGAACATCGCACCGGTATCGCGGAAGTCACGGGTTCGAATCCCGTTGAAGCCCTGATTTTTTCAGACTTCTTCTTTCCAATTGCTTAAATTGGAAAATTAACTGCGATGATCATTCTTCACTTTCAAACTTCGGAAAATTGATCGGAAAGAGATCTTGTGACGTCATATTTGGTGAGCTTCCCCACGCTAGAAGAGCGGGAATTACAAACTTCAGAACAGCGAATATGGTGTTTTGTGCCGCATTGAATTGCAGTAATTCTTCTAAATCTGGCGTGAGCTTCTTTTTCCTTTCCTCTCAAGGATGAAAAGCGTTGTAAAGAATGGTTGAAACTAATGAAAAGGAAGGATTTTACGCCAGCTGCGGCATCCAAGCGTTTGTCGCAGACCTTAGAATTTTCACGACAGCAGACACTCTCCCGACTGGTTGGCATTGTCTCGCAGTTTCCACAAATGCACCTACATATCATATAAAACAACGAAAACAAGGCAAATATTAAACCACTCAGACGCAAAACACCCCTTTCAGACATCAGTCATTAGCTTCCACTGATGAATAAGCTATTCTAGGAATGACCTGCTACAAAAGAAAGACAAAGACTCCAAGGAAAGTTTAAATTATTTATTGACTAACAATTCTTGTTAAGAACAGATCGTCAATAAGCTTACATCTCAAAGGCTCACCAATCTACTTGCTCAATTCGTTCCTGGTTGACATCGTTCCTGGTTGACATCGACATCGTTGCCTGATGCCAGTGGTTGAAACAGAGAAGGTTGTATCTGGTTATTTACATCGTCGAAATCAAGTTCTCCATCCATTCTCGCCAACGCGTGGACGATAAACACTCGAACTAGCAAGCAAACTACTGAAGATTTAATGAATTTCCTGTACGTGAAAAGACTAGCTGGCCAAATATGACGTCACAAATACCCTTTTATTAGTTTCCATTCAGGGCGCGGCCATTTCTGGTTCGTTTTCGTGAAGTGCTCGGAAATCGTCGGATTTTCATGTCTTGAGCGCCACAGTTCTCACAAAACTCACTTTTAAGAACTGATTCTTATTTATGATGATGTAAACGAAGATTTCTGAAAGGTTTTAGGACAAAAGAAAAATTGTCCAACTTTCGTCGCATTTGACCTTTAACTTCAAATCATTATGTATCCGCAGCTGTAACATGAGATTTCATATATTCTCTCTGTGAATTTAAAAAACATTGGTTTGAACGTAAAGTAGTTACCTTTAATGTGATCTGGGGACAAATTTCCATAGTTTGCAACTCCACTGGGCAAGACATTTCTTCCAGAGGTTTCACGGCACTCAACACTGCTAGACAGAGGGTTCTTCTCTACTGGTGAGGCAGGAGAGCTAGGCTGTGTAGGTGTCTCCACTGACAGTTGTCTTGCTACAAGCTGTGCACTTTTGTGATCAACCACAGTGTTAGTTTCATCAGCTTGATGTGCCTTCCACGCCTCGCTTCCAGTCTTCAACACAGGGGCGTCCACCTCAACACCTTGCGTGCTTATTTCATTTTTGTTAAATTTCTCCCCTTTGAGGGACCTCTTGAGACTTGTCTTTCCAGCGCCGTTCTCACCAATCAGCATGATTCGCACGCGAGTGTCATATGTTCTGCCATTTGTTAACGCTCTCTTGTACGCTGCTTTGGCTTTCCTGCCTCTTGCTAACACACCTGGTGGGATAAGGCCTGTGGAAAAGACAAATGAAATCCATGCGATACATGTACAATGAAGTACACGAATTGAAAAAGCTGGGTACAATGTTAAATTTTGAGTTGTGTCTCCACTACTAGTTACGTAAGGTGAAGTAAATAAAATGACAAAAGCGTCAAAGGAAGTTATTAACAGGTACTCAATGTGACCTTAAAAATGAGAAATTGCCCAAAATGCAAGTTGGCACTCGTCTCTCTCGGCCATCCTCAGGCAAAATCCGGCTACAGTTTCTTGCTTGTTCCAACAATTAGTAGCTCTTGTAAGAATAGGCAAGTCCGCTTGAGTTCGAGCCAAACGACGTTGCGTTTTTTTAATATGTTATTTTGGTACAGAAAGCAGTAAAAAACGACTAAGTGATGTGTTGAGAAATCAAAGCTGTTTCCTGTTACGAGTGACTAATCAAATTTGATTGGTTGAGTCATTTGTCAGTTCCATCTGGTCAAAAGACTACTTATAATTCGTCACAGTTCTGACCACTTATTTGCATCTTTCATCGCCCACCTTCTGATTATTAGTTTGGATGTGCTACCACTGAGCTATAGAGGATACTTGTGGGAGCTAGGCTTTTGAACTAGATTCTAGGGCACTTGGACTTTTTTCCAAGCATGCCAGTGGCATATCTCTGATAAATTAATCATTCCAATCATTTACTGGGCTAAAAACGCACCATCTCAATTGCTATCAACAGTGAAATACTGTTTGGTTGATGACAGCACAAGGCAAACTTATGCAGAACTTTGTTGTTCTTTATTTTTTTCTCAGTGCGTGAGCGGGCAGAATTCAACAAATCCTGCAATCTGATTGGTTCCGGGAGCGGGCGGAATTTTCTAGTCCGGCCCGCTCACGGCGTGCGGAATCGTTTGCATGCTTACAGCCCTAAAATGTTCGGGCCTTTCGCACGCCTTTCGTTGTGTTCAGAAAAAAATAAAAATGTCATTCACCAGCCTAGGTCGGTCCATATTGGGAAAAACTGTGCTCTCTGTTCTGAGTACCGCCCTTAGGCACAGTTTACCCCAATAGCGACCTCCCGGCTGATGAATAACCCCTATGCATTTCAAGGACACTTACCCCTCTTTACTATGTCAAACTTCACAGGCTCAGTGAGGGGTGTTTGCAGAGGGCCACGGTGAGTTTTGTAATACTGAAAGGAAAAATCATAAGTAAATAATCATGGTACTAAGTCGCTATGGTTGCAACTTGGAATTCTTATTTTTTAGCTTTTGGCAAAGCAGTCATTTTGATAGGGAAACTAATTAAAGTGTTTTTTGTAAAAAGGAAGAATTCACTAACCTCTACCAAGGTGTGCAAGCTGGGAAATTGTACGCTTTTTTCAATTCTGAAAAGCTTTTTATTGCACTTCACCCTGTAAATAACTGAACCATCTTTCCACCTATCAAGTGAACACAAGCAATAAAACAGGTTTTGGAATTCAAGCTCCTAAAACTGTCACAGTTCATAGTACGCTAGAAAGGCCCTTAAAGAGTGACAGCACCAATGCTACAGCTGTAGCTCTGTTAAATTACAATTTATATTTACCATCGGAAACAAATTTCAGTTAATCAAGAACTCTTGTTTGAGCCTTGGACTTGATGTTCACATCATCCATCTCACGTGAACCCGAGTATCCCCATTCTCTCCTATTGCCCAATCAAATAGCACCTGTTTTCTTCCCATTGTTTGTTCAATTTTCTTGTTGTCTTTGTTCTCAACACGAGCATCAAGGCAGAACCATTTTCAATGCGGCTAGGTTTTCTTTTGTTCCTACCCATGCCACCCTATTGCTTTCCAGAGTGGCTCCTTAAGTTCAATGTTCCTTACCATCCATGAGTGCACAGAGAACTGCTCAAACCGTTTTGCTTGACTTTTCTTGAACTAATTGCATGTATCAGCTTTAGGATTTCCATCTTGTACGATCAATACCATGATTTCAACCATTTTGCCCAATTATTATTTGGTGATCAACTCGGCAAATATCAATTTGTTTCTATTGGAACTCTTTCAATAAAATTGGGAATGGGGATGAAGTGCTCCTTTTGTCACACTTTTGCCCCCATAGACTCGACATTTTGGAGGCCCACTCCTTCCAGTCTGTACTCCTTGGATCCAACTTAGTGGAGGCCCAACTCCCTCCATTCTACCCAGGAATGCTCACCGTCAGCCCTGAGAGGAAGCCCAACCCCCTCCTCTCCATCTGGCGTGTGCCTCTCACTGGGTTGTGGGTTTTTGTTAGCTACTTTGACACTCTAGGAGTACATGGGGATTACGTTTGGGGAGCACTTTGTTACCACTTCCCCATTTTCAGCCATACTTAGTTGTTGTTGTTTGTTGTTATCACAGCTATGCAACAATTGACCCTTCAAGCCCTGATACTGATTGCACCTTATTTCTCTTAACCCAGAGAACTGTTAACTGCCATTGACATAAAAGAAATTTCCTCCCATCAAAACTTTTCCAAACCTTGTCATAAGAATTATAGGGTGACTGCCCTGTGAGTTTAGAGAATGAGAATTACAGGTGACTGTGAGTAGGGCATATGGTTCCCGGTGTTGTGGTCTGGCCTTGGAAAGGGCACACTATCAATTGGGGCTTTGCTCTGTTGCGTGACTCCCACCACCTGCATTGGTGGTGAAACATAAGTATATCAAACTGTCTCGGAAATTGCACGGCTATTGCATACGTGAGTCACTGTGTTTTCACTGACTGAGTTGTTGACATAAGATAGGAATTACTTTACTTGTCAAGATCGGTACTCTTCCAAGTTTCTTTATTAAGTTACATAATCACCCTTTAAATGAAAAAAAGAAAAGACATTGCACACACATTACGTTTTTTTAGTTTTTGGTGAGGTGATCGTACTAGCGACAAGTGTGAGAAAACAAACTCGGTGATTTCAAGTGAATTAAAGCAAAATTAGAGTATTCAAGTGTGAGTGGTGAGCTATTTCCGAAAACTGGTGTGGAGAATTCGTTTGCAGATCCTAGATCCATATACTAACGTTTCACCATTTGTAGTGAGTAAATAAATAGTGTTTATTGAACCACATAAGCAGCAATGCTGAATAACAGTAGGTGTCAGGATGCACATACATACAGAAATATGTAACGATCAAAACTACCTATCAAGTCTTACGAGAACTGAACAATGGCAAAACTGTTCAATCTTTCAGAAAATTGTAAGTAACTAGTACCTAGGTCCTCGGGACGACCTCACAATTGGTGGTATTATCAACGTATTTGGCGTGAAGGGGGCAACTAGAAACTACCCGATTTACAAGAATAGCAAATAGAAATAGGGCTAATTTAGAGCCTTGGGGGTTACCCCCAAGAAAAAAAACTGGAGTGGCATAGACATGGAAATACTGCTTCCTTGACACATTGGGGTCTGTTACAAATGCTCAATGATTTGCTGTAGTCTAACCAAAATAACCACACAATTCCGAGCTAATCAAAGGAACAATTAAGCCTTATAGTCTTCATCAAAACGATCACGTAGCCTTTTTCAGAGTCAGTAGTTTCCGTGCTTTCACCACGAACATAAGCTTTATGAGATAACATCAAGCAAGATTTAAGTTTCAAGTAGTTCTCCTTCAGTGGCAAGCGAAGGACTGATATGCGAGTGTTAACTTTGTCCTTTATAATTGTTTGCTTTAGTCCTTTAGTTTTCCGGTCGTTAACTTCACCTTAATAGTCGTTGCGGAAAAAGAATTACTTATTGTATTACTAGACATTTGTTTGCAAGCATGGTGTCGTTAGCTTTCGTAGTCTTCATATCAGTCGAGTATGTTGAACTAAATGCTTGCCACAAGTTGTTTCTCAAGTAGCTTATACCTATCATATTTTAATCAAATTTCAGTTTACGGCTTGAACAGGATTACTGGTGCCAAGGGAATAAAATCAAGTTATAATTCTACATCAGAGTCCTCTATTTCGGCAAGCCTGTAAAATAGCCCTAGTTACTATGCATCCCAGTAGACCGCGACAACCCCAAGTTTTTCAGGCCATCAGCTGATCATGGGATAACTGTTTTGTGTACCATGTGATAACCTTTTTGGTGAACCACGTGATTAAGGTTGAAGACAGAGCGACTTGTACTTTCGTGAAAGCCGATCACGTGATATACCAAAAACTGGTCACAAGGTACGCAAAAAAGTGATCCCGTGATCAAATTTGAACAGCAGCAGACGATCTAAAAAAACTTGGGGTTGCTGCGGTCTACTGGGATGCATAGTATCGTGCTTTAACCAGCCTTAGTCACAACACCTCTTGGTCATCCTTGAGAGTCGCTTCCCGTTGCAGGGTCATTCAGTCAAAAAAGTGCCAATCTACCTCACAATAACACTATGAACATTAAAAAATTTAGCTCATTCAACAAGGCATGGTGGTCAACTACATGTTGGTCACAACCCTTGCTGAAATCCGCAGAAAAGATCGGAATTAACACCTTTATCTTGTGCATCCAATATAAAGTGTAAGACAAAGATTAACGCACATCTCGTAGGCTTGGGACTGATTTATCACAAATTGCACTGGAAAAACATGTGATTACTTACTAATAATATACATCCAACAATTTCCAGATACCTTCTCATGCAAAATCATTCACTCTAGCTCCCGCTCATACCCGCTGTTTGTTTTGCAAACTGTTTGGCTCGCCCGGCTTGTAATTTTCCATTTCATCTCATTTTCCTTTTCCAAATACCACGTTTTCCAAACAAGCAACGAAAAAGCAGTGCTTTCACGATGTTTTTGTTTTTAGAACTGTTTTTGAGCTCAGAAATCCTATTAAAGGTGCCCGCCATTAATTTCCTTTCGGTTACAGCACAGGCGAACAATCCAAACTGTTAGAGGCAGCGTGACGTCACGCACATTATTTGACCTCATACATTTACTGTATTTTGTAACAGCCGCTCTCGGCTGGTTTCAAGTGATCGCGAAAAATGCCCCATAAAATTTCCAATTTTGCCTCTTTCGATCTCAAATGTTGATGTATTGTAAACCAGATGAATAAAGTTCACTGGGCTTTTGCTCTTGATGTGGTCTTTTTCAATTTTGGGGCATTTCGAGTCGCTTGCCGCTGGCGCCCCCGACAAAAAGTAGAAGAGAAAGGGACAAGGCATGCAATTCGCAACCGAAAAGAAAACTAAATGTAGAATTACGCGAAATAGTTCTTGCAAACTCACATGAGCTGATTTGTTGACATGTCTATTAAAACAAACAGACTTGGCTTTATTTTCTGATTGTTGTATTTGCGAATTGCAAGTGTCAAACGAAAC
>BLFK01000717.1:112877-122877 GCA_014634185.1 Astreopora myriophthalma
ACATCGAAGGCGTAGGGAGTGGTTGCCCAATCTCCCAAGCCAGGGGCTCATGTATGAAATGCTCCACAAATAACAAATCAAGGAAGCCAATCAAATGTAAAATATTGGTTTTTGAAGAGAGGGAATACCCAGAGAAAAACCTCTGGAAGCAGAGAAGAGAACCATCAAACTCAGCCCACACATGGCATCTCTAACCCCCTTGGGTTAACTCAGCACAATCTCATGGACATGATTATTATGTGGGAACCTAAGGTTTCGTTTCAGTACATTTTAATGTATGCCATACATTTATCATGACAAATTCAACAATAATTCCCTCCCCCTCCTTTCCATTCAACGTTGTGGGGAGGGGTGCAAAACCCCAAAAATGTGAAATTCTGTGATTTTGGTATATGCGTCCCAAAAGAACTTGTCACTGATTGTCGATAATTAGCACCATCCAGTGCTTTTACAGGTGTAGATTACAACACCCTAATGCCATTTATTCAGGTATGTCAACAACTGCCTGCTCGTTAAGATGAATGTCAGAAAGTGTCCCATTTGAAGTGCCCCTAAATTTCAGCACTATAAGCGACACATTTTGCCTTTAGCCCTTGTGATTGCAATTTTAATTGGCCACACAAGTTCCATTAGGCTGACAAAATTGGCAGACATGGTCATGCTAGTGAGAGGCACGGATCTATCCTGAGACGACGTGACACACTGCTTTGCACTGCAGTTTTGAAAGGATTTTTGCATTGCAAAGCAGTTTGTGATGTCATCTCAGGATAGATCCATGCCTCTCACTAGCACAGCTGTGGCACAAACGACTGCTGGTTTTGGTATGTTTTACCGCGCATCAAAAGTGAAATTGTAAGGTAAAAATGGCAAAATAAGTTTGCTACAGGTGAAGAGATTTATCTCAGCAAACAAAAACATTTGAGGTCAGGGGCACTTTAAAGGCTCGACTCCTCCAGTGTGCACTAACAGTTACTGTAAATACCCTAGCCTAGCAATAACCTTCACTCTAACCTTAAACCCATCACTGTAAAATTAACAAGGTAATCATAAATTATTTGCAGATTTTGGAAATTTAAGACTTGAACTTGGATAGAGAGCTATATCTGTGGTTAGTACACTTGAATCTGTTCTATTCTCTGTAGATAAACAAGGCCAAAGTCTTCCTGATTGTTATGGACAGGACTTCACTTTACATACTATACTTTATAAAGGTTATGCATAGTTAAGATTCACCCACACATCACCAGGGCTCAAAATTGCAACTCAGTTTCTGCCAATGTGACCAGAAATTTAGCAGTGGCGACTATCTTTTTGACACTGATCGCCAGCTGGCGACTCACGTTTGGACCCAAAATTTTCAAATGTTGCCATATTGTGTCACCAGCTTCATCCACTTAAGTCTTCAGTTCCTTTCTTTTTGGCCAGATATGCTTTCTGGGAAAAAAAAAACAAAACAAAAAAAAAAAAAAACTTGCGACCAAAATTTGGGATTTGGCGACCAATATTTTTTCTCTTGTTGCCAGCTTGCATGCCTGAGCAAAAAAAGTTAATTTCGAGCTCTGATCATCCAACTGTACCTCCTGCAGAGGTCCCATTTGTGCATCCAGGGGACTCCAGTTTGCTCACTGGTTCTTCTAGTTTGACAGGCAGTGAACCTTTATTGTTCTTGTAAAACTGTTAAGAGACGAGAGTATTGACCTGAGACTGATAGCATCACAAGCAGCTGATAAAATATTATTTTCAGCAGCTTGACAATCCTACAGATTTTTTGACCAAACCATTGAGAAATGTTTCGACCTCAGGGTTTCCCAGGTATACCCCAAACAACAACAATTTGCCTATCACTCCCCTAGAAAGGTTTTTACCTTAACTCAAAATTCAAAGTAGTAATCTCCTCCCAGGAATACCTTTGAACTTTTCTGAAAGGCTTAGTTTTGCATGTATGGGACTGTTTTCTAGTAAACAAATAGGAGTCAAGTTTATTTTCAACTGATGCCACTTTAAGGGTGCTTACTGAACTGTGATGACCCACCAATGCAACACGCAACACTTTTATGTACAGTTGTCCAGAAACTAAAGGTTTGCTTAAATATTACAACAGATTCCCTATTACCATCACCACATCGTCAATGGTGTTAAAAAACTGTTTTCCATCAATAGTGAACATCATGTTCCTTCTGCATTGCACTCTGTAATGGCTCACTTTGCCATTGGCACTGCAATAAAGAGAAACCAGGCTCTACTGATTTTTTTTTCTAAAAAGAAATGTAAACATGTACAGAACCAATTACTTCTACTTTCTATTACTAGTATGCATTACTATCAAAACAGGATGACTGTGAATTCAAAACTCTGCGTGACAGTTGACTGTGGTGTTGCACAGCTGGGATTTTGGTCATGTTTACCTGTCAAATCAAAAAGGTGAACAAAGGTGCTTACATTCCTGTTGCCTTACTGTATCACAAGTGGCCCATCGTGTTCATTAAAATTAATTGAGTTTCCACTAAATTGCTTCAATTTAAACTTTTCTACAATGTGTCCTTTCCAAAGGGTGACAGGTGCAAACTTATATTCACTGAGAGCAACATTCACTTTTTTGAGGAACTTATGGACGTCATTAAGAGCAAAAATCGAATGTATGACATCCATCCCCCACACTGAACTTTGAGTACAGTATTTTGACGGCAAAAACACCTTTACATGTATAAATCTGTGTGCTAAAGACTCCATTGAGGATGATTCACGATGTGCTGTTGGTTAACAGTAGAAGGAGCGACTTTTGGTTGGTTGAAAGTAACACTTTGTGGCAGCCTAAGTCTACGCTTGAGATCATTCTGCAAAGCATCAAGAAATGAGAGAGGGTACAATGAACAACAACAGTGCTGATGATACTAAAAAACTTGGAAGTCCATTTCAGAGGAAAGATACCAAGTGATGAAGAAAGTTTGATTGATGCATTGGAAGAATATGATAAGAAGTTACAACCTACTGCAAGTCCATTTCCTGCCTGTTACCCTGCTGACTTTGTGGGAGCTTAAAGGTATCAAATGGCTGGCTACACAAAACCCTTCAGCTCCTTAACCCTTTCTGTCCTAAGGGGTACCCCAGTGATGAGTAGAATCGTTTGACGTTAGCCAGAGTAAGTGGAAATGTTGGGAATTAAAGGGTTAAGAGACCATGGCATGTAGTCCAGGGTTACATCCTTTAATATCAACCACAAAATTATCTTGAGCCAAAAACAGTTGTAGAGGGAGAAGAGCAGTTGGAAATTGCACTGATTGAAAGCTGAAGGAACATTAGCACTAGCGAGACAACAACACCTCTGGCTGCAGAAGATTAGAAGTGTGAACTTTCAGATGCTGCAACTGCTCTCATTAATTTATCTGGATTTAGTAGCCATAAAAAGACAGTGCTAAAGTTCTTGGGCATTTACATCATAAAAACTGCTAAGTAAGGGATTGCATGGAAGCCCATGCCATGTTCTTTCAACATAATTTATTAATGATTGAGAATAAACATACAAAGTAAAATAAAGAGGTGTTACAATCAACAAAAACATACACAACATACACAGAAGGCCATTCAGATACAAACTATTACAGATAAAATGATAACACAAACTAGTGATAAAACTATTGACACTTTAGTTGGTAAGTAATAGCCTGGATCAACTTCCTCCACTTTTTTAAAATTCATGATCAGCTACTTTGTCTCTTTTCCTGGTAACATGGAGCTCAATACAACTACACACATGCTTTGTTCTGGCAATGGAAGCTTGAAAAGAAGGCTTGCCATTCTGGCATTATACATTCTGGTAATATACAGTACAGCATTTACCTAATAAAAGAGTAACTTTGGCAAGGTGTCTGGCATTAGACACAATGACAGCAAAACTGAGGCTCCAATTGGATTGGTTCTAAGACTAGATGTGGATATATTTTGGTACCAGGGAATAAAATGGCCAAAATCTAAAGTACAAACTTCAGGACTGTGGCTCTCTATTGTTTCTTACCTGGTAGTCTCTATAAACTACAGCAGAAAGATTGAAAAAAAAATCAGGAAACGTTTAGGCTGCTGGAAACATCGAAGGCTTTCACAGGTAAGACAAATCACAGTTTTAAAATCTCTTTTTTGCATCCCAGCTACAGTCGAAGCTCTCGTAAGCGGACACCCTCGGGACGGGATAAAAATGTCCGTAACTGGAGCTGGCCGCTTACCAGAATGGTTCTCGTAAGCGGCCACTAGAGGTGTAGGGGATAGATGGCCGCTTACGGGGGCTTGCCCAGCTAACAATAAATATTGGTATACAAAAAAATACCGCGGTATTAAATGACACTTTTGTTTTAAGGGGAAAGAGAGTAAACAGAGGAGCCGGATACGGCTCAGAAATTCCTTGCCAGTATATTTTTTATGGTGACACTAAAATGTCTCTGCCTTGTCTAAAATCGAAACTTGAGTGCCTTGGCTACAATGTGCTGACAACGTTGTAATTCCAGTCACAAGCGCATATGCTTCTAAATGTAACCGGACGTGGATGACGACAAAACAAACATTGAAATATGGTACTGTAATTACTGTAAAATCATTGTGACGAACGGCAATGTAAAATGGTTGATTGAAAAAAACAAGATACTGTACAGAGGTTGTTGATTTTCTTTCGGGTGTCCGCTTACGGGAGCTTAAAAACAAAGAAAAAGTCTAAGTCGTAATCCCTGAAAGTGTCCGCGGCCGCTTACGGGAATGTCCGCTTACGAGAATGTACAAATACAGAGTTTGTATGGGAGTCAAAACGGGGTTTCAAACAAGGCGGCCGTAAGTAGAGCTGTCCGCTTACGAGAGTGTCCGTTAAGAGAGCTTCGACTGTAGTATATTTGCTTTCACCTTTCAGCTCAAACCACAAAGCTATAAAAAAACAAATTACATCTTTTCTCACTTCCTTTGGAGCAGTAAAGGTGACAACATTAAGGGGAAAAATATGATCAATGATATCTGTAATGGTGGCCTAAAAGTGATTGACCTATCCTCCTTAAATAAATCTGTTTCACTTTGATCATCAATCTTTAGTAGTTACAGAGATATCTTCTCATGCAACCTTTACATAAATGACCCTAACAACTGCATCAATTAAAGTAACCGATCCTCTTCTTAAAAAAATACTTGAAATCTGGGCCAAAGCTAACTACATGTATGAGGACCTGTTTCAAGAACAAATATTTTGGTATAATTCCTTTATAACGATAAAAAAATTAATAAGCCAACCTGCTTTAAAGACTGGTATACAAAAAGGATAATTCCATTTATTGCATTCCAAAGGTGCAGAAAAGGGTAACAAATAGACCCTTTCCCAATTGATTCAAGAGTCTGGGACAATTATTCTTTTGGGCAGTAGGCAGCACATGCTTTTTCCCTTGGAAATGCTGGTAAATTTGTTTGGAAGAAACTTCAGAAATTGCAATTGAGTTTTCACTTATCAAGATAGAAGGAACAGCTGAAACTGGGGTGATAGATTGGAATAGACAAAGCTTCCTTTCTTACTGAATGTCGATGAGCTTGAATAGAGTCAATCAGACTCATAAAGAAGAAAGATTGCTCAGGGTTAGGGGATGAATTCATAGTGCAGAGATCTCTTAAATAACGAACTGATTTATTCTCAATGCAAAGAAACATGTTATTCTAGCCCCAGTTGTTTGAAGGGTGGATAGCGCTATTTACTGGATAATGCAATATTGCTTTTGCTTGCACTTATCTGCTGGAGAGTGATTTACATGTATACAGTGGATAGCATTATCCACATTTTGAACAACTGAAGCCCAGACAATTTTGTTCACAACCTCGTGAAAAGAGTTTGGTACATTGGCTCGCAATTCACACCACCTGTTGAAACACTGCTTGTAAAAGAGTTGGTAGGTTAACTAGTGACCTAGAAGTATCAAAATGGCAATGAAATGTGAACTTCCCAGCAAATGAAAGTCGGTTATTTTATCAAGATAACCTGTTTTGTAAAAATCACTGAGTCAGTATCAAGGATATTTAAACCACCTTTCTTGATGGTGGAAGAGAGAACATTTGTTTTGACCTTGTCTTTTCCATTCCAATTGAAATTGTACAGAATTTGCATTCTTTATCAGTTCTTTAGAAATAGGTATGACAGATGCCCTAAACATCAGTTTAGGAAATTGGCAAAGGCTGTAGTTACATGTATCTGCATCCTCCTTAAAAGTGACAGACCTCTCCACTTCATAAATTTATTGATTTCTTAATTGATTTTAAACTTTCCTTAAAATTTAAGTCATCCCTTTTCTTTTCGTTCCCTCCAAAATAAACCCCTAAAATCCCTATAACCTCACAAGGGTTATACACGTTGGATGGATCTTCCCAGACAGAACTCCCATCAAGAACCGTCTTCTCATAATGAACTTTTAACCAAGAGCACTCTCCAACTGCCATGATATATGTAACAGCCCTGGGTGTGCACAGCTGAGGAGTTGTACCAAGGACTACCTAGAACAACTCCAGCTAGTGATCAGAGCAGGACTTGAACCCAGGACCTCTGGGTTACAGGTCCAATGCCCTAACCGTTAGCCCACCCTGCCTTCCTAAACAAGTCAAAAACAAAATGGAAAAAGTTCAACAAAAGGTACACAATAGTATCAAGAAACACTAATAAAGTATCAAACTAAGAATAGAAAATGTAAATCAGATCTTATCACAGCTGAATAGCCACCTACAAAAACAACATTTGAAAAATAAATACAGAAACGAATATATGCGTACACTGTAGCGAAAAACCATGCAAACAAATTTTACAAGAGCAACAGTATTGCATAAAGCTGTGACACATTTCAAGCCACACAGGAGATTGGTGTTAAATTCATTCCCTATCAGCTGCTAAAATAACCTCAACTGCTGGTTGACCACTGAGAGCATGCCCATATATGGGCAACTTACCTGTTCCCACATTAACTCCCACGTCATCAAAGAAATTGAGCTTTTGAGGCTCCAAGGAACTTATAACATCAAAAAATATTGACAGTAGTCAGTGTTAGCAGGAGTAAATTTATTGGATTATGCCTTTGTGAGCCACTTTCACATGAAGGTCCTTCTAACAGCTTATTCCTCACAACATTGCCAACAGCAGTCAAAGAAGATCCATCATCTGGAGCACTGTATTTTTCCAACTTAGTTTGGATTGTTTGGTACTGAACAAAGGTTTTTCTCTTTTGAGAAACTCAGTCACCTTGACATCCTCAGCTTTTAGATTCAAGGGATTTCCAGGCTGTTTTTTAACCAGTAAAAAATTAATATTCAACAGTTGTGCAGAATTGTCTCCACAATTAGGACACAGACCGTGTGAAAACACTGAAAAGTTCCACCACTTGAGAATACTGCCCTCCAAAAATTTGGAGGCCGGATCTCCTCCAATAACTATTATGAAGTTGATGACACCACCTCTAAGACTTTCAATAGCTTTCCCTCTTGCATAATTTCTCTGTTTACTACTCAGTGTGAACTCTGCACTGCACATACTCATCACGTGTATTCACCGCGTATTCATGTGTAGTCACCATTTTTATTTGACAAACAAAGCCATGTGACCAAAATAATTCCTTTGCAGCGTCAAAGTCAACTCTCATGCAGAGTTTTCAATTCACATACCACCTGTTTTGTGCTGCTGCTGCTGCTACTACTGCTACTAGAAACTACCAATACTTGACTTTTTTGAAACCACAATCTTGAACTGAACTGTTGCAAATAGTTTAGCACACTTACATGTTTCCCAGTTATAAGGAATAACCCAGACAAGAACAATTTTCAGACCAAACTCTTGGACATTCAAACACCTTATTTACATATTACTATACTTCACTGCTACCACTAAATTAACCAAGTCTACCACATACCGAATAAACAGGACATAGTCACCAGGAAAGGTGATACTTTCTTTAACAAGAAACTGCCCATCAATGGCAGATGAAATGAGTTGCTCTGCCTGGTCACGTGTTATTTTGTGATGGAACCAGCTGTAAAAAGAGATGAATAGAAACTGATGTTGGATGAAAAACGTACCCAAACAAATCTATCTATACGTCCAGCACCCAAATTTTGCCAGTTGCTACATGTAGATTACTGCTAAAAAGACACTACAACTCTGGTCAAAAGTTCTTGGGACACTTACAGAAATTGGGTGCAGAAATGCAATTCACTAAACACTGTAAGCTCCTAATCCAGCTCTTAAGAAAGTGGTGGACATTGTTATAGCAAATAGTCCCCCCCACCCCCCAAAGGCAATGTTGACTATTTCCTGACTGTTTTAAATGGCTTGAATGTGGGAAGTCAACATTGCACCCAGAGGGAGGGGGGAGGGGAGGGGAGAGGAGAGGTAACATATATGATTTTCACTAGCTATACTGTGTTAGAGTTCCAAGAATTTTGACCAGGGTTGTAGTTCTAGTTCAACAGTGCCTGAAATTCAAATAAATTCCAGCTCATCCCTATTTCAAAAGCCAGGCAACCAAACCAGTAAATGTGGTTTCCCTGATGATTCCTTGGTTGTCCATTAGAAAACCCTGTACATTTAAGTGCACATGCAGACTCTAATTTTGTTAACATTTCTTTTTTTATTGTATTTATTTTATTTCCTTTTATCTTAGTGTGTTTTCTTCTGAGGCAGCAGCTTTACGCTGCTTAGAAAACACCACATTTTTAATTTGTGAAACAAAAGACTTACATTGTTTACTGCTAAATAAGGACAACAAAAAGGAAATAAAAATTTTAAGAACAATAATGGTAACATTTCTACCACCTACATTTATATTTACGACTGTGTTAGAAGGAATCTGTAATCCATCTCAGGCAATGATGGCAGACAACCTTATATTCTGAGTTTGCAAGTCTGGCCCACTCAAAATGGCATCTTTGATCTTGATCGCCACAAGACATTGTTTCTCTATTTTAAGCTATTTTCTTACCTGACTGTATGTTTTGTAAAATTTACTGACTGATAGAAGGGAAAAGGAAGCTACAAAAAAATTTTACATTTTCACCAACCCAGGCGTTTTACTAATCCTGGGCTGGTGGACTAGCATTTGTGTCAAGCACTACAGAGGTTTACCGACCCACACTTTAAAACAGAATTGGGGTCTTGGGGGTAAGTTTGAGCAAGGTGAAGCAAAATTAATTGAGTTCACAGGGAGTGCGCTAAAAAAAAAATCCAAGGGGAATAGAATTTTGTTTGAGCTGGTTAGCAGCGAGTTCAAGTTCAGCAAGTTTAGGTTCGTTTGTGTAAAGTCATTTTCAAAATATGTCAAATTCACCTTTTTTGCTTGTACCAAATTTCTGCTTGACAGATTTTACATGTTTCTCCTCAAATGTTCATTTTTGGTCCATTTCCAAACACTGAAGTTCCAGGCAAATGTCTTAAGTTCTAGTTTTCAGTCCCCCTGAATACGCATTCTTTGTTTTCAACACTTTCCGATTACTTATATGTACAATTCAATAACTTCTTACTTAAAATTACCCTTATTGTATTTAGAGTAATACAACAGTTTGGACAGCTACAGCTGTACACAGGAGTTTCCCACAAGTCCGGTTTAAGATCTTTTTCTTCCCACAGAACTGTAGTGTAAAGCCACCTTACGTTGCATATAGTGTACATGAAGTTCACTCAGACTCTGATGATCATTAAGATACAGCTATCAACATTAAGCCCATTATGGTACTGGCACAGACTATAGATCGTTTTCACTGTCACGCAACAACAACAACAAAATTCAAAACCGTTCAATGAAAAAAGCCAAGAAATTGAAGTGTCGTAGAAGACAAATTTATAAACTAACTCGTCAACTCTTAGGTCTGTTCGGTACATCGTTTCTGAGTTATTTGCCGAAGCATTTTACACAACTTAATAGAGTTTTTTTTATGGAGCCATCATGTTGGTAGACCAGTCTCTGGTCCACCAACATGGCTGCCAGTAATCAATAAAAATATCTGGAGTTCACTT
>BLFK01000717.1:146158-158658 GCA_014634185.1 Astreopora myriophthalma
CAAAGTTTAATAAGCGCCATTTACGAGTTCACTTCAACACCTTTTTCGAAGCGAGTCTAAGTGCGAAGTCTTTCTGATAAAAATCAGTTTTTTCCCACATGCAAAGTGGAATTTTAATTAAACATGACCAAGACTTTCGCACTAGGACTCGCTTTCAAAAAGAGGTAGCTTGATCTCGGAAATAGCCTATTCTTTGGACAACTGAAAAGTGCTATTGAGGAACCAAGAAGAGAATATGATGTGATTTTTCCAAGGAACAAATAGAGTAAACTGAAAGGTTTGGCCGGTTAGTTCAATCCACTATCGCTACCAGATAGACTGAGTACTAGTTTTGCTGGACCCTTGTAGGGTATATGCTGGTAAAACTGAGGAAATCTCGGCGTATCCGCTGATTTTTAATTTGTGCCACCATCTTGAGTTAAGTGGCACTGAAGTGCGTCAAATGCAGGACTACTTTACAGCGATGGCTGAACCACTGCGTGATTGTCACCCTTTCAATACGGCATTTGTCGCTGTTGTAGGACTGATTCATTCTTTATTCAACGAAGGTATTTTAACTGAGGACAAAGCCGTGCATTTGACAGTCATTTCAATCGACCACCCCTGTGCCAACCGCTCCGTTTATCGCAGTGACCCGTTATTTGAAAACCAGCGTATTTACACAACTATTGAAACTTCAAATTTTCTTCTCTTACTTCCCTTCACACTCCCAAGAGTGAAAGTCTAACACATACCAAACCAGAGGATGGTGTTCTCGCACATTAGGGATTATAGGTAAACTTCGGATGGTCGAACTAATACCGAGAAGCTCCTCTTGTAGAATTGTTCCGCTCGCTTTCGGGAATGGCTTCTCTTTTATTCCCAGTTTTCTAGAGATTAAGTGAGCTATTGGGGCTTGTTACTCCACTGATTTAGTACAAACTAAAATCCGACATCGCATTCTAGGTGAATCACAGAGGGGTTTCAATTTGTGTTGTCAACTGAAAGCTAAGAATGTTTGGCAAATCAAAACTGACGCAGGCAATTAATGAACCAATCAGGGAAAACTCCAAGCAAATACTTGCATGTACCCTGACTTGCATCCGACACCAAGCGCGCGAAAACAACAACAACAACAACAACTTTATTTGTACTCAATAAAAAAAAGTCGAGAGTTAGCATGTCAGATGCAGGCAACGGGCGAAAGGACAACTGAAACCCTAACCTCGAGTCCCAGGCTACCTACGACCTTCGTAACACTGAGAGCTACTTAAAAAAGCTACTTACAAAATTACAAACAAGAAGATAGAAAAGAGAAAACCCGCATGAGCAGAGCACCTTAAAGATGATTTGATTTGATTTGATTTAACCGAACATAAGTGACTGCCGACTCTTCCCATCTTCAGTATCACTAGGCTAAAACTTATTTCTCGCAATGTCGTTGTTGATAGCGTGGTGCTCTCGATAAAGATATTGCTTTAATCGCGAAAATGTCAAAGTCTTAAATGACAAGCTAGATATGCTAATTTACTGCACATTGCAAATGCACGTGCAACAAGTTACGTATGCTAATTTGTTGTGAGTTTTACATATGAACATGCAACTTTAAAACCAATGAAATGCCGGTATGCACACATTATTTTTCTTCAGTGATCGATTGAATGCGCACTTGTATCGATCATTCCCATGGCACCGGTGTATTACTTAAGAACGTACCTCACAAAATGCAGTGAGGAATGAATTCAGTTTCTGTGCGGTAGTTCATGTGGCAAGGTTGGTCTCACTGCCAGTCCTCACAGCCACTTCATAACTCAACAAGAGAGATTCAAAATCCCTTTCTTCCTCACAATGCCCCTTAAGTATGTTGTCGAAACGCTGCAAAAGGGACCTTTTTTGCTTCCGTAAATTCTTTAGTTGCAATTTAACCACATCCTCTGCAAAACGAACCTTGTGCTGTTTAGAAAGCAATTTCTCATTTTCAATGCCTTTCACATCTTCACGGCCGAGCCTCAGTCCTCCAATAAAGTCACTGACCTTATTGAAAAGCGATCCTCTCCTTGTCTCGCTTGCGGCAATGGGCTTTTCCTGTTCTAAAGTTTCAAAATGTTGTCTTCTTGACGCTGTAATTGCTTTGCTGATTAAATCAAAGTCAACCATCTTACGATTACTTTTGTTAGCAGCAACATTTGTACCATCTTTGTTCATCTCATTTTCATCGACCTTTTCTTTGTTTTTCACTTGCTGCATGACCTTACTTATGGCATCATAAAATTCTTTTTTTTCTCCTCTTCCCAAGGAATAATTCTCATCAACGAGGTCGAATAGTTCACTCTCATATTTGACGGCCTTTGCATTTATAAGCGCATCGTTCATTAAAGCAATGAAAAAATTCATTGCCACCACAGTAAGACTAAGGAGAAGCAAAGAGGAGAAGATTCGTCCAAAGGTTTCATTAACTTCAGCCAATTCGTTGATGGGTCTGGCTTTCACACGACCCAAAGAGAGCTCGAGCTGGAAATAGATGGCCCTCAGCACTGTGGAATAATGCCTTGACCCAGAACCGAAGATTAAAACTCCAAAGTGTAAGAAAGCCATTGAAGTTATAAAGAAAACAACACTAAACGATGACAAAAGTCGCGCCGATGTTTTCAGTGTTCTTGAAAACACGACAACGTGTTCGTTGAATCGAATTAGACGCAGGAGTTTCGCAGTGACTATAAAAGTTAGAACTCCTAGCACTGCATTCTCAACTTCAAGAGAAATTATAACTTCTTGGAAGCTTACATTAGCGTAAATGTTTTTCTGTAGCTTCCGGATTGTGTACACGGCTCTCTCCGATCGTACGATATGCATAACCACTGCCAGCATAGAGAAGATAACTTGAAAAATTTCGACCCAATTCCAGAAAGATTTGAAGTATCGAGAACGCCGTTTCTGCAACCTGTAACACTCTCTTCCAAAATATAAAAGGACAAATATAACGAACAAGAGCACGCAGATCAAATAAAAATGTCGCGATCCAGTCTCCGTGGAGACAAGATAAACAACTTCCACTGTGGTAAGCGGAGCTCTGAATCCAGACCCTTGGATCTCATAGAAGTACGTGCCGATAATTAACAGATTAGTCGGCGGATTAAATGCCGAAAACTCCAATATAACGGCTCTCGTCTGTCTGTCCAACCACGAATCTTTTTGCAACTCTTCAATGATGCTAAAACCTGTCGCATTTTCATATCCGAAGTCGGCCACGAAACCTCCGCCTGGGTAAAGGGAAAATTTGCCCCACTTCGGTACGCTGTCGGTCTCTTCCGGCTCCTGGTATCGCCATGGCTTCGGGCAAAGTCGGAAGAGTTCATCATCATTTGTAGAGTTGTCAACGGACTTCCAGCCTGGCTTGTTGAAAGCAGTCTTCGATTCGCTGGCCCTTGAATATCCCTCGTAGCATACAGGAAAAATGCTTTTCATGTAATCCTCGACTTCACACGATTCTGCGAACATTGAAAAGACATCGTTAACAAAAAAGTTCTGTGGTACAAACACGGATTGATCCTACCAATTCCGTATTTTCCGGACCTGTGGGGCAATCGTTCGTACACGGGAGGCGATAATCAAAGTTGTTCGGGGTGGGGGGGAGGGGGGAAATACTGCCGGAGGAAAGATTTGTTTTTTGTTTTTAATTATTCCACTTTATCGAAAGATAATCACACATCAAATAAACCGAACGTGGGTTTTCAAAATCTCCTCGATCGAGGCAACAAACAATTATTAGATCTGGAGGGAATTCGTTATTCTAGGATTGGAGTAGCCGGAAGAGATTCCACCAAACGAGGGGGGGGGGGATTTGGTTGCCGCGAGATGGGCAATTAACCGAGTAACGGATGTTATTTGAGAAAATATGGATTCAAGAAATCCCAAAACAAACAGTCGCATGCCTTTAAAAAAGTTATTTGTAGCTACATGTTGGTCGTGCTTCACTTCTACTGTATTTAAATGACGTAAAGTAATTTTTCATAGACTAATCCCCAGGAGCGGAGCCCATAAGCTCCTGTCATCCCTAATGACTGTCGTGAAGAACCGTAACTTTCTACCTTCCTTCCATTCCATTTATTATCATTTCTTTCACATTATCAATGAGGAAAATCGTGAGGTCCAATTTATGTTATTCACGCAGTTGACGCCCAGCGGCCGACAGTAACCATAACAACAAGGCTGATCAAAGTTTTCCTTTCGCTTTCTTCTTTATCGAGCTCGTAACTTGGAATGAATCGTCCACAAAAAATTAAAAAAAAACACAGGGATCACGTGATTAAAAAGGCGCGAAAGAAAGAAAAACAAACAAACAAACAAACAAACAGGGAGCCCATCCGCAACAGAAAACAGAAAAGTATAGGATCACAACTTACTTGACCTAACCCGCAGTTGCCTCGCTCGTGGCATTCCCACCAAAACAGAGCGTTTGTTTCCAATGTAGATCGTCTGTTTCTCTGGCTGGTTGTTGTACCATTTACCAGCAAACACACCCGGAAGGAAAATATCTACCAGCCAGCTCCAGTACTTCGTGTCGTTCAAAACCTAGATTACAAAGAATAGCAGAGAGAGCTTTTTGCATCCACTTTTACCGTTTCGTCAGATTATTAATGATTTAATGAGATACTGTTTTTACATGGGTGACTTGTGTTGAGCCGTTGAGAATCAAGTTCATGCATGCCGGTAACCGGGCATGCGCAGTAGTGTTCACATGCGAAATATTACATCCTGGTCAACGAGATCTTGGCCTCAGAGATCGAGGTCTCGGCAACTGAGCCAGCCCGCCCGCCCTCTCAAAGGAACATATCGAGATTTTCAGAAAACATTTAGTATTGAAGCGGGATCTAACCTTAACCTAGCCTAAAACTCAAGCCCGGTCAACCGGGTTCATATACAGAGGCCCTGAGATATCTATAGAGACTCACATAGTCACAGTAGGAAAGATGTACATCTTAATTATCACCGCCCCAGGAGTAGTTTTGATGCGGGGCCAGTATGGATACCAGCCTTTCAGCTGAGTCGGCTACGCTTACTGTTCCCTCCCCCCCTCCGCGGCAAATGCCCCCCCCCCCCCCCCGAGCCCCCAGCGCCTTCTCTCTCACTACTACCAGTACCACCGACAGTACGTTCAAATCTTAGGGCTAGTTTACACGCACAACGCAAGCACAAGCAAAAGAAACATACGCAAGCGCAGCAGTGGTTTGATCATTAGTATCTTTCGTTATAACATAACTAAAGGAAAGCGCGCGCTCTGATTGGTTAATTCAGCGTCTACTATTTGCCCATGGGTGTACGCTGCTGATGTGTGTGCTAATTTTCGCGCGCTTGTTTTCTCTTGTCATGTAAGACTACACAAACAATTTTTTTGTGATGTAGCTCAATAAAAGGAATTCGGTAGTTCCAATGTCTCAATGTTATGTTATAAAACAAATGGTAAACGCCATAGCGTGCACTATTGAGTTATGGATGCACTTGGGAGGTTTGCTAAGCACTCAAGAAGCTAGAGTCGCACGAGGCGATAGCCGAGTGCGACTCTAGCCTCTTGAATGCTTAGTTGTTCTAATTAACAAATGATTTGTTAATTAGAACAAAAGACACTAATTCACAAGAACTTAATGCGTGTGCTTATGTTGCGTGTGCTTATGTTTGCGTCGTACGTGTAAACCAGCCCTTACCGTCTCAAATTCCGGTATTCCATCTCTGATGGATTTGGTCATCGTATACCGGTGATCGTTTCTGTTACCATAACACACCACCAAAAGCAAGAAAACAAATATAAGATAGACGGAAAGTTCCACAAAAAAGCGCGAAATGTTCTCCTTCCTGGCCTGTTTTATTCTCATCTCTTCAACTTCGGATAACTTCAGCGTCCACAACCGTCCTTTTGGTGAGCTCTTTTTTGTTTCTTCAAGGCATTCGTAACCGTTAGGTTTGGACTTTTTACGTCTTAGGATGGCCGCTAAAAGTATTGCAGTGAAGAAAACCTTGACAGGCTCTGTTATTGCAAGGTCCTGAGTGAACGATATGAACATTGAAGAAAGCCATTGTTCGCTGATACTCTTTCCCCAGATCAAGCTGTAGAAGATCGTAAACGTAGCCGAAACTACACAAGAACAAAACAGTAGAAACCAGGCCAGGTAAGTGAGCCACTTTGGCTTGGAACAAACAGCAACGTGCTCGTCTGTGTTTTCGGCTCCTTTTCGAAACAAGAAAGCTATCAGGATGTTGATCGGTGCAACGATGACCGCGCTCTCAATGCCGATTACCACTTGTCTCCAAGAAAACTTCAATGGTCCGATCTGAATGACCAGTTCAGATTTTCCATCCAGTCTGTAAAACATTGCGTTGGCTAACATCGCTGTTAGTAGCACTGAAAGACAACACGACGCCCGCTGTACCCTGGTAAACCGGTTTCTCCTTGGTTTCGCTACAACCGATACCCAAATGTGATTCTCTGTGAGGCCTTTCCACCAACGTTTCAAAACCTCTCTGTTAAAGTCATCTCGATGTGGATTCCGTGCTAACAGTCGTTCTATTCTACCGTCTCCTCGCTCAAGTGCCAACCACTGGCTATTCGTGAATGACCAAGAATGATTCGATTCCCTGTCGACAACAACGATTTCTTCAAGAAGCCAAGACGGACTACTACCGGAGTTATCGTGCCCTATCCGTACTCCCTGGATAACACCAAGAGGTTTATCAAGTTTAAGAACAAATATGTCTGAGTTTCCTCGAGCAAAAAGCGACTTCTGCGACCCAGGTTCCGCTCCACCAAGCTGAATAATCCCGGTGCTTTCGTCAGCGCCGTATATCTCCATGGCAACATTAGCTGTGGTGCCGGATCCTCTCCAGATCCCAGTGGTGATAATTATTTCATACTCGTGCACGTTATTTGAAGCTGAGGGTAGCTCAACTTGAAAACCACTCTACAAATCAACGAAAACATGGCTTTAATTTGGCAAATAGGCGACACTTTGTTGGAATGTTTCCCACTATTGCCATTTTAATCTCAGTAATTAAAAATTAAAGCCGGTCACAAAAAATCATGATCTATCCAAATCGGTCACGACCAAATCTGAGCTTGTTTAGTTAGATCCAGTTTAGAGAGTTTGCATACGGATTTGTTGGACGCCATTTCCCATTTAGAGACATTTGTCTGGAATTTGGGTAACCTTCAGCAGATTTTAAGTTGGTTAAGTTACAAATTTTTCTTTCTGGTGGTTATGATGTACTTGAACAATATGCAAACTAGTGCCCAATACTAATCCCCCCGTAATATCTATTCCAGCATTCAATTATTCTCAACTTGTCACTATTCAGATGAAACAAGAGTGAATTAGGAGAGAAGGTTCCTATGGCCTGGTTGGCTACCCCAGTACAGTCATAACTGAGTCTAGTTTTAGAATGCCCGTTGCCATGAAACTTTGTTAAGTTCCCGAAAAAACATGGCGGACGCAGTCACGCGTGACATGGCCTCTCCTGATTGGTTAAGGTGGCGGCCCTTTCTTTGTTTTCTGGCGTAAAGTATATCTAAAAGTAAACCATTTGTTACCGTGCTGGGTCAAGACCGCAAGTTGAAAGAGGAACACTCTTACCTAATTCACTCTTGGATGATATCGCCAAAAATACTTACATTTCTTGCGTCGTCTTTATCGACTTTTCTAGCACCAACAAGGACAATAAGATAAAACAAAAGCACTACAGCTACTGTCACAATAACTGCTACATTTCCAGTGTCTCCAAGCCTCTGGAACTCCACTAAAACTTGGTCAAAATCGATGGGATTCGGTTTCACTATTAAACTCCCGCCAAATGACGTCAGATGGTTGCACGCGCAATCAAGAAATCCGTTCAGAGTAGCTGATAAAATCTGCCAAACGAGTCAAGAAGAAAATTAAATACGAGTAGAGGTAATTGCGGAGAACATATTCATACCCGATCACGCTTGGGCGAACGATTTTTAATAGATCGCGACGGTATCAAATGCTGGTTGATAGGGTTAATTAATTGGCCCCCGCGAGGGAAAGATTTAAAAGCTGACGTTTCGAGCTTTAGCTTTCAAAAGAGCGAATCTAGATATTGTAATAACTGTATCTTTCACTCTTGAATCTGTTTATTAAGCCTAATTGACCTTATCACCTCAAGTGATACCGAAATTTCTCAGCTTCTTTCTTAACCATTCTTCTACTTAATACCTACCCGGCAGCCGCTCGTGATCCACTTTTCCTTCTTCTCAGACCAGTACACACAGCTCCCAAGGGCCACTCTCAGAGTATAATTTTTATCAGCGATAGAATCGTACTTGGGTACCACGGTTACATTTTTGCTCCGAGGAGGAGTGGGTGGGGGGTCTTTGACCTCAACACACGAACGCTTTTTGCGTGTAGTTCCAAAACATGACCTTTTACGTCTTCTAAGGGAGCTCAAACTGGTGTTGTAGCTTTGGACACCCAAAAAGTACCTCCCTGGTCTCGTAGCAAGTGTTTTTATAGGCTCGGCTGTCACGCCATGGGTAAAACAGTGTTGTTTCGCACGACTCGTGTCATGCGCACTTGTCCAAATACAGGTTTCTTTTTTAGAAATAGTGGCATTTAGATCATGCACTTTAGTAGTTGGCCGCTGACCATAACGCACGTAAACAAACAATCTCGTGTCTGTCTCTTTTGGTGTAATTTGTAGAGTAATCAGTGTGTTTTCGTACTGAATATCTATCAAGTGAAAACGCAGCTTATCGTTCTTAGTAAAGTATTGTGGGATTTGCAGAGACACCTCTTGAGGTCTTAGTGGCATTCTGATGGCGATGTCTTCCGCGAGATTTGATACGTTGATGAGCTTGCGTGCACTGTCCTTCAAGTCCAAAGTTATGACATCGGAGTCCACGCGATCTCTTGTTTGGTCCCACGTGAACGGGTTGAAAGGAATGGAGAGCATCTGAAATTGATAAACAAATGGGGAAAGAGAAAGAAAAAATGGTAAGACCTAAAAACAAATTGAAGGGGCTGTGGTTGGCGTACAGTGAAAAACATGGCAAGTCACCCTCGACAGTAACAGTAAAAAGTAATGAACCTTTCCTTATACACGGTTATATTTGAAGCTTTAAGCTTGTGACGCCATGTATGGAAAGTAACAATTGAAATAAAAATAACAAGGTTAAGAAACCCTACTGGAAGGACAAAGCGTGCAGGAGTTGAATTCGGGACGACACCGAAGACAAATTTCTTTGGTAGTCAGAGCGGGGGATTTGACCCCGGAACATCTACGTGCAAATCCAGCGCCCTATAACCACTGGGGCACGCCGCCTCCTATAAGTGCTCGAAACTTTGCACAAGCCGGAACAGGACTTTTGCACTCCTTCTTTCACGTGCACCCTTTCAACTTTGAAGTCAGGAAAAGTAGCTGTTTACCGTATTCGAAAATGTTACTAAAATTGTACAACAGATGATATCCGTGCATTTAAGCAATGAATATAAAAGCGGGTCTTGAATCTTGAGTGGTAATTGAGCTCCAGTAACGCCAGTCTCTTAAAAGTCATCAAACAAACGTTAAAGAGTTGTACCTGAGCGTCAATAAAACTTGTATCGCCAATGCTAGATTCCAGGGTTCCTTTTTCACGTGGTAAAACAAATCTTCCGTCTCCCCCCTTGATAATTAATCCCGCAAGTTTAGCTGGGCTGAAACGCCCTAAAGTCATTTCTAGTTCTGTGGTGCTGATTGATGTCGTTTCCTCATCCGGGACCTTAAAAGCCAGCACCGCATCTCCAGTGACGCTGATGATCTCCATGGAACTTTTGACCAGATTTTCACCCTGAAACGGAACATTAACTCCTCAGGATTTCAGCTGTGACGACAAGGAACTAATTTCCGTTCCCACAAAAGCCATGTGTAATTCTTAAGTTCACGGAATCGGCTATAAATTGTCCTAAAAGACAGATTGATCTTGTGATCTTGCGAGGTAATATTAAAAGTAACAGGCACCTTGATTTTAAGAGTTTATCAGCTCGGTCCAAATATCACCCTGTAAACAATTTTCGAGGTGAAATAAAGTTTTGTTTACTTGAAAATAAAGTTGAAATAAAGTTCTTATTTACTCAATGATCACGTTGCTGATTTATTGGCAAAGGCAGTACAAATAAACCTCTATACAAATGCTACTGAAACGTGAACCCCGTATCACTAGCGATTTCGTGAGGGCGGTGGCACCCCTGCTCCCTAAGAAACGCTAAGAAACTTGTCATACCATGTCTTGAAGACTGGAACCGGAAGCTCCCGACGCGATCCTCGCTCCACCTTTCAGGACACTGTTAAGACATGAGCCTAAGTTTTCCGCTGACTGCTTGATCAGAGGTAGGTCAGCGACGTCTTTCAACTTGGCGGTATCCCATAATAGGGAAGACATGTCGTCGATCGCAGGAAGTGATAATTCCTGTCAAAGATAAATGTGTATGGAAAAAAAATCAATTGTGCAGCCACACATTCACGCTACTCTTGGTAGAAAAGAGTCCTTTTGTTTACTGAGGTTAAATATCGAGGAACAGTTTAAGCCTTACGGCACAAATAAACGCAGCTCATGCAAGCGAGGTACTCATCTTCCATCTGATCCAAGCTGCTACATTGTCCTACAACTCTGTGAGCCTTGAATTTGCGATATCTTCCTTGATTCATATATATCTATATATACGTCAAAAGCACTCCAATCTGCTTTAAATCTTTCTCACTTATAGCTATTTTCTCGTCGTTTTTAAGCTGTACAAGCTAGTCACCATCATTCACTCACCAGAGATTTGATAGAGACCGTTTGACTGTTCTGAATAGCGGAACTGATCACGGAGGAAACTTGCAGCAAGTCAGGAATACTGGTCACGTTGAGAACGACGATGTTCTCAATAACAAATTCTTGAATCTGCATGCAAGGAACAAATATGGAAAGTATATACAAGTAAATTATCACGGAAAGGATTTTGAGAGAACTAATACAACATACATCTGGTTCCTCTAGCTGGGTTCGCGCAAGTCAATGAATTCTTTTTTAGCCGGTTACTTTCAGTTTCAAGGACCAGAATTTAGTTTCCAAGGCTGCCTTGAACAACAATTTCAGGTTAGACTGTCGTCGAGATTCCTGGCATTATTTTTAGCCATTGCTGTAAGTTTTAACAACAAAAATACTAAGTTAAATTTCCATACTTCTAAAATTATATGCACATTTAAATGTTTTCTAATCAAGGACCTCTGAAATTCAATACATGTTCATTTTTTATTGCGCATGCGCACGCTTCAAGAAACGAGTGACTCACTGAGTTTGCACTCTAAGTCTGCTTTTCAATTTTATTGCACTCCACAGTTCTGCTTCTGGCTCATTTTTTTTTTGAATAAATGCTAAGCAGAGTTCGGTGTTAACCCTTTGGATCTTTAGAGAACCACTCACAGGCGTTCAAGCCTGCGCATTGAGGCTTGAAGACGCCGGCGAGAAACGATCGGATTCAGCAGTGGTAAAATGTGGAAAACTTCTTTATATAACTATTATGGATCTCCTGACTTTAAATCTGCTAGTTGCAGCATCCGTCATCACCCACTCGTCAACTTACCTTGGCCTGCTCCGCCGAATTTAATGTCGAATCTTTTGAAACTGCCTGGAGTAGCGCATTTGCAATTTGAGTTGCCTTGTTTAAGTCACCATTTTTGATGACTTGGTTGAACAAGCTGTCTCTAGCAGTAAGGAAACTAGTGATATTCTCTGAGTTCAAGATCTTCGAGGGTTCAACCTGAAAAATTGAAAGCAGAGAGGCAACTAACATGATAGTTCTGATTAGTCCCTAATGAGTTCCGAATAATCATCGGCATAATATTTTCTAGCCTGCTTGCAGGCGATAGTTTGTGATTCGGTCACCATATTGAACGGGTGGAAGATCTGGGACGAGTGACAAAGCGAGGGAGTGGGGGGAGGGGGAGAGAAGACGAGAAAAACCTGCCCGAAAATCATGTTTTCTCAGGACAAAAGTCAAATCCCGTCCACCAGCGGACGGGGTTTCTAATTGGTCGAGTAGGTGTCAAAAGAACCATAAGGTATAACTTGATGGTTAGAGTCCCCTTCCCCCACCCTCTCGCTTTGTCACTCGTCCCAGATCTTCCACCTGTCCAATATGGCGACCGAATCACAAACTCCCGCCTGCAAGTAGGCTAAATATTTTCCGAAAGTCCATTGAGATCGTGGTCGATCATAAAGCTCAGAATATGGGATGAAAGCACCTCCGTCTGTTTCCCACGATACATGTCGCGGTCTGATACAGGGTGTGCCAGGGAAGTCGTAAGTCTCGTGTCTCCACTGAACGTCGCAATTAATGAACTCTTTACTAGCAGAGCGATGGGGTGAGAGGCGAGATACCGGCTCGTAAATGGAACATGTGATTAAGATGTCACAGAGTGACTTACAGTAAATCTAACAGTTCAAGGAAAGAACTGGTTTCTAGAACTGGTTACTTGGTTGAAACTTCTATCGG
>BLFK01000717.1:163658-179947 GCA_014634185.1 Astreopora myriophthalma
CAAAGGATATAGGCCACAAAAGATCATCTTAGATATCTGAAATAGTAAGGGAAACTGACTCTGTGGTATTTGCAACGACAAGTACTAGTCTCACTTTTGGCAGAATGTTCTAGTACTGAAATTAATTCTTACCTTTACTCACACTATTTCCAACAAACTGGGAGGACCGTGTAACTGTTGCGAATTTAGTTCTTTGAGTCGGATTGTATACCGTGTTAGTCGTAGACAACCCTGAGGCATTCGGTGAGAGTATAGTCGATACATTGAGAGGCACTGTGCTAGCTGTCGATAAAACCGCTGTCTTGTTGACTGCGTCAAACAAACTCAGATTGACGGATTGTGTGCTATAAATCGTCGTACGACTCGACGTAGGAGAGTAATTAGTTGTATTTGCCACGACAGGTAGGTGTCTGGAACTGGAACTTGTACTTGTGGTTGCTGAAATTGCCAAAAACGTTCTTGTTGTACTTTGCAGCTCAGCTTGGCCAGTAATTGATGTAGCTGATAAACTAGAAGTTGCGTCTGTTGAAGTAGAAATTGTGTCTGTTGAAGTGGTACTTGGAGAGTCAGCCGAAAATGATCATAATAAACTAAACTTTCGCTGAGTTGTCATACTGAGGAAAGATTGAATACAATATAAAAGAAAGATGCGTGTTGCAGCTAAGCAAGTACGATGAAATAGTTAAGGAATCGACGCACGCGTTAAACGAAAAAAAAAATGTTATTGACTCTTTTGGAATAATAAAATAAAATAAAATAAAATAGGGAAAGATCTCTTGTGATTGGCCAAAAAAGAACTTTGGTTTTTATTTAATTTACGACACTCGGTTAAAAACAGTGCTACTGTACAATAAAAGAACGTCATCAATAAAAATAATGATGATGATGATGATTGCAATAGTAATAGCAATGGGAATGGCAACGGCAATAGCAATGCCGATGACGATGATGATGATGATAATGATAATGATATTGATAGTAATAATGGTAATGGTAATGATAATAATAACAGTAAGTCGTGCGAGGCAGGTTTAGTTCTAACCCGGGATAAATACCATGACGAACTATAGGTTTGTTTTAGGTTAGCGTTAACCCTGCTTCTCGAACAACTAGGCCCTTGATTACTCACTATTACTCACTCGGTGAAGGTTTTGTAAAGTTCCTGGCCCTAATGATCTCCTCGTTAGAAAGAGACGTATTGAAGATTAAAACGTGGGCAAGCCGTCCTTTAAAAAGATAACCAAGCCACAAATCGTACTCCGTTTGCAGTTGCAAACTTGTAATATTGATACGGCTACCAAGAGCTCCGTTGACATAAACTTTCAAAAGTCCACTCGGGTAGTCATATGAGCCTGCGATATGATTCCACTGACTGAGCTGTATCTTGTCTGTATGTACAAAGTACTTGCTAGTTTGGTCACGTGAATAAAAGTGAAAGGTAGGTTGTAAGTTGTACAGGGAGATTCTCACGCCATAGTTGGAATTCTGCCAGTACGAGATAATCTCTCCATCGTTCCCTTCTGGGTACACCCAGACAAGAATTGTTATTGAATATCTGCACAAAGAACATTAAGTACTTCAGTCACCAACGTTAATAGACCACTTCGCGCTTGTTGGGGGATCATGGGTAATCAGGGCAACATGGCAGGAAATTCAAAGGTTTGTGCGGAAATTCAAAGCAAAATAAATTGTTCACGACTCTACTTTCTGGACTTTCGCGTTCATAAGCCAAACATGCAAGTTCAAGTTTACAACTGAGACGATTTGGACTCGGTATTTATTCTTTTGAATTCCTAAACATTACTGTTTGTTTCTCCATACATTTTCTGCAATTTTGTGCCTTTCCAATTACAGGAAATGTATGACAGAAACTTTGTGTAAGAAAATAATTTCTGCAATAGCTATTCTCTCCACCTGTATTTAACCGCACCTTTTAGCGCTTATGTTCTGTTTTGTAAGATAAAAGCGCCCAAAATTGCAAATCATGAATTCTTTTCATCGTTTAGAACATCCATACAAACCTTTGAATTTCCCGCCATGTTGCCCTGATTACCCATGATGCCCCAACAAGCGCGAAGTGGTCTATTGTCATTTCGACTGCGAGCAGCCCACAGAGGAGCCTATTTACACGTTATCAGTACATCTTCCTGAGCAGAGCCCAGTTGTTTGAGGCAGTGTCAGTGCTAATTCGTGATAAATACCAAGATAACCATACGTCTTAAGCGTTATGACGCTGTTTCAGACAACTTGGCACAGGGCTATAAAAGAACCAAGTAAACTTCAGTTCATTCTCAACTTCTCAACTGGAACTGAACAGGAACCGTTACCCGGGGCTTCCATACGTATTGCCCTTGAGTCAACCCTGTCTTGAATGTTTTCGTTATTTTTAGAACTGTGATACTTGCGAGGGTCTTTAATTTGCTGGGAAAACTATCTTGTTTTCGCTGAATTAGAGCAGTTTTCACTTGAATTTACCGTCCCGCTCGCAAACGATAAGAGAACGTTGTTTTACAAGGTATTTGCTACGATTTTAGCTCATTGTATCGTTAGTCGTTTGTCTGTAGCCCCTTTCACAGACAATCTCTTCGCGCGCGAGAAACCGAAACGGAATGTACCAAGGCCTCTTGTAAAAGTAAAAGATTGTTGCACAGTAATTACTTTGCATCAAGTGCTTCTGATTTAGGAAGTAGGATATAACTAGGAGAAGAGCGTTCCCCTGAGAAACTGTATGAGCCTCCAGCCTCTCCGTATACCCCCTGGGCTGGGGATGCATTGACAATGATTCCCTCTGGATTTCGAAATGAACTGAAATCACGCGCTTTGGTCGATAGCGACAGAGGGTAATAACCCACAGGCTCTGGAAGATCTGAAATTACAAAACAAAAAAGAAAGAGAACAGTTTAATAGACTGTGCCTTGCATTTCTTAATGATTTTCTGTTATGAATTAAAGTGAGATCATCGCAGTTACTGAAGCAACTTAAAAGCAGTTGCAGAGAAGGCGCCTGGAAAAAAAAATACAGGCTTCAACGGGACTCGAGCCCAAGACCGTCCAATTGCGCTACATGCGCTCTACCAACTGAGCTATCAAGCCAACTTCGTTGCAACTGCTCAAGTTGCTTCAGTAACTGCGATGATCGCACTTCAGCTCATTACATGTATCCGTAGTTCAACTACAAACAACAACAACAACAACAACAAACAAAACTGTAACGGCAAGCGACTCTCAAGGATGACCAAGAGGTGCCGTGACTCTAAGGCCGGTTAAAGCACGATACTGAGCTAAGACTATTTTACGGGCTTGCCGAAATCTTGTTCAAGCCGTAAAATATCAGTCCTTCGCTTGCCTCTGAAGGAGAACTGCTTGAAACTTAAGTATTGAAGGCACGGAAGCTACTAACTCTGAAACAGTCTACGTGATCGTTTTGATAAAGACTATAAGGCTTAATTGTTCCTTTGACTTGATCGGAAATGTGTGATTATTTTGGTTAGACTACAACAAACCATTGAGCGTTCATAACAAATACTTTATCAATATTTTCACAATTGAAACAAGAGAACACACGCATACACTACAGGAAAATTTTATATATTTCTCCATGCATGATTTTCTGTTATATTCAAAACCAATGAGTGTTAACAGAATATTTATTTCTGGGAACGCTGCTTACTACGACTACGTTGGAGGGACAGTTCATAGCTAAGTTTGTAGGTCCGCAGTACGTGGACATACAAAGCGAGCGCCCATTTGCGACTAGTTCGTGAAGGGTTTTACTGCATGGAAGTGGAGCTGCCAATAGATAAACTCGATTTATTTGTAAGATCTCATCACTTTCAAGTATATTTGTGCTTATGATTGCATTTCATACTTTCTTGTTTGTTTCATTCCGCACTCAGAGGCAGAGACATAAGCAAGACCAGGAGCCCGGCTCCTGACAATGCGTTTTTTTCCGCTCGGCGGACTTCAGCCACATTAAGAGTTGCCTTCATTCCAGTTTTAATTGTTCATAGGCCAAAGAAATCGACCTTCGAGACCCAGACGCTAGATGCCAAAACAATTTTTTATGTTGACTCCCAGTTGACTTAAAGTTTCAGGTGGTGTGCCTACCCCACCCAAGGAGCAGAAAACTTGGACGGGCGCGTCCACCCAGTGAACAGGGTGCACTTACCTTGACCTGAGGCACACAGGACTCCACAAAGCAAAAAAGCAACTTGCAGCATCTGTGAAGACCGATAATTGCATCATTAAAAGGTGAGCACTGAACTCGTCATGTCTCACTTGCAAAACGGTTGAAAGTCAAAGTGTCCAATGAAATTTGACGACGGCCTTAAGTTTGAACTCCATGCAAAAATAAAAAATGCACGCATTTCCCATGCTGTAAATTAAAGACGCAACCAAAACCATTTGCTCGCATTTTCTCTCGCTCAGTGCCGGCTACACATACCTTTTCATGTCATAAACTTTATCTTTAAATTAGGGTTTATTTACACAAGATACAGCGCCATTTTATTTATCATGGACAAAACTATCCAATATTCACACTCAAGACTGATATTTAGATGTCAAACGACCCGCAGCTTTCTCTAGGCCTCTTTGTTGTGCACGCAAAGTGACCGGCTTCAACTGCACTTCTGGGTCCGGAAAGTTAAAATGAAAGACTGGGTTGAAACCTGAAAGTTTGGCCATTTAAAGTAAGACTACAAGTAGCACATTTTGAACGAGACCTTCAAAACGGGCGTTTCCTTTTCTCCTCACTCGGCTCTCAGGAATTAAGACCTCTCAAGTCTTTTATTTCGTTAGGTGATATTCGCATTCCTTATCCTCGATGCACAAGATGTTTTGCTTTATTAGCGCACAGTGCGCATAAGAACACCCGGCGATTTTCTTGGACGTTACAAAATGACTTATTCTTCTTATTGTCCTTATTTGATATTCACTAAAATATAAAATAAGGGAAATAAGATGATACAAGCGAGACGCATTAAGAAAGACCATGATATGATGTATCCACGCAACAAGAAAAACACTTTACTTAATGAGTTCGGTTTTCACACTTAAAAATAGTCTCGGAAGATATAACATTTCGCTGTTTCAGCTGAATCAACTCCGGCAGTGAAATCTTAATGATCAGGAATTGTCAACTGCAACATGTTTTGCGATATCGATAGACCCTGTCACGGTTTAAACCGCCATCTTCACGGGTAGGCAGAGCGTAAGGAATTTACGGTGTTTGTATGGGGATCTGAGGTCAAATAATATTCGTTAAACGTCAGCTCAGAAAAATTTATGAATTGCGAACTTATGATACAGGGCAAAGGATTATACTGACCAATTGTTGGGGACTAATCTTCGCTAGACGTTGCCCGGTAGCGTTTCCAATTTTTCCATATATTTGTCTGTAACTTCGATTCTTTCGCGGGGATTTCCAGTCCGCGGGAAAACTGTGCAAAAAAAATATAGACAAATATACCTGGGGGGGGTACTTTGGGAATTTCTGGGTGGGGAAGTGCCGCTGGGACCCTGGAACCCTTAGCCTATACCAGAGCTAGTTTCAGCTGGATTTTGCTACCCTATACTAGAGTAAACTCCCCAAATCACTCCTATCCTAGAGTAGCTGTTTTCCAGAAACTGAAGTCACTAGCACAGTCTAAAGCAAAGCCAAAACAAAACCTTATACCACAATCGCTTCTCTCTTAAAAAATGATTTATTTATACTTGTCCAGTTTTTTTTTTCCATCAAGTTTTCAACCAACTGGTCAGTTTCGTGAAAAATGATACATACCCTATGCTAGAGTAAAGTGCTTGAAAACCATACCCTTCACAGCGGCACATACCTATATAGCCCATATATGGCAGTATCCCCCACTGGAAAATATATGGAAAATCGAAAACGTTACCGGGCTACTTCAAGCAAAGGTTGGTCCCTAAAAATTGGTCAGCATTAAGCCTGGTTTCCATATCGTTGTATCTGTCGTTTCTGTCGTATTGAGCGGTTGTACGGGAGGTTTCCATATAGTTGTATCTGTCGTATGAATTTTTTTCATGTACGACAGATGCGACAGATGCAACGATATGGAAACCAGGCTTAATCCTTTGCCCTGTACCTTCGGTTCGTAATTCATATAATTGTTTCTGAGTTAACGTTTTACGAAAATTATTTGACATCGGATCCCCATACAAGCACTGTAAATTCTTTACGCCTTGTCTACCCGTCAAGATGACGGCTTAAACCGTTATATGGTCTAATAGTGCTGACCGGATTTTGTTTTTTCAGTTATTCAGTTTGCTGTTCAACGTGAAAGCATTATGACAGGATCCGTTGACATTGACATAAGAACACTAAGTAATTTTAAAACTCATCAGAGAGTCATAAGCTAGACTGACCTAGAAACTCATTGGTAGCACTCGGATTTTTTCCGATTACACGCGTGTTGGACCGGAAATAGCGGAGGTGAAGCGAGCGTAGTTTGTGTGACGTCAGCGAAAAAAAAAAAACCTGTAACAGGGTGTGCTAGAGAGAGCGATGAAGAATCAAGCGAGTAAAACTGTTGACGTTTTCTTTATTGTGAGCTCATTCTGAGAACCTCTGTCACAAAATTACCGCGGTACGGGCGTCAAGGTGGTTAAAACACATCATTATAATAATGAACGATGGGTTTACAGAACAACGGTATGACTTTCATATCGGTACGAGTTCATGTTAGCCCCTTCTTGTAACTCTCTATTAGTTGATGACACCATACCAAAATCCGGCGTGTTGTTGAGAGTAATATCGGGCCGACTCAATCCTGGTTACTGTCCGGCGGATTTCATACCGAAACAAACGGCGTCCTTCCTTCGATGTCAACCTGATTTCATGTAGGAACGAAAATCTTGCAGTTCCGGGACGCAACCTCATGCTGGCGGCTAGAATAGGAACGAGCCCTCGTTTCGGTATGAAATCGGACACTAGATCTTCGCAGGTTGAACTAAAAAACAACGATTCTTGAGCCACAGTGGACAAAGAATGTGAGCCGGAAAACAAGGATGTTCATGGAGTCCGTCGTGATGAAAACAACCCCAGAAAAAAAAACTTGGTCTGCACATTCCGCGGTTAAATTTCTAAGAAGTTTTAGGCAGCTGGAAATAACAGTTTCATTTACGTTGTCACCAAAACACAGCTCCCGTTTCCATGGTTAAGTTTACTTTTCTTCTCATTATTGCAGGTGCTAAACTAGGCACAAAACATTAAATTTGTCATCATTAACCAAATTTCCGGACCCTGATCAGTTTACCACACCAAATTTTTGTTGGGTAGCTTCGGTTTTAAATCCATCGATATATCGCAAAATATCCTGTTATTTACTTTGTGGATATAGGAAGTCATGTCGACTTCATTTTACCTTGGTGCGCTAAACAAAGTGAACTGAAGTGCCATGAAGACCTGAAAAATTAGGCGTGCTCTATGCTTGTTCACTGTTCTGAAGAAAGATACAAGCTCCACCCAAGTTTGGTAGAATATTACAAAACTTTGACAGGCGTGCGGTTTATGATTTTTATTTCAAAGCAAAGAAATTTTAGTAAAGTAGTAAAGGGCCTTTGCTCGGATGCTGATAATCATCAAAATAATCTTCTGTTGCGACCGAGCCCAATGAAGGCAAGGTAACAGGACGCCGGTTAACTGCGAATTTCTTGAGAAGCTGACATGCATTGATAAATCTAATCAGTTGATTATGTTTTGTTGTCAAATGAAATTTAAAAGTGCGTAAAAGATCCTGTCATTTAGCTCTTTACTTTTTGGCTCCTTTAATATCATTGAACTATCGACAGAGGTAAAATGTTTTTAGAGACGCTGTGTAGATTTTCGTATAACCGAAAAAATCTTTGTACTGAAAAGAAGACCTCATTTTACCCAGAGGTGCTATATTTGACTTTTTTAGGTTCAGCAAATTGAAAATCATCAAAACTGAAATTCAAGCATGCAACTTCTCATGATTAAGCTTCCATGGAGTACCCACACTATTTTCTTCTTCAGCAAAAATGATCCACCAAACGCCGGGCAATGAAACTGAAAATGTTGAAAGCTGTGTCGGGTGTCAAATAAGTCAAATAAATTGCAGGCTAGGTAGGGACGGAACATGGCCGATAAATGTCGAACGTTTCAGTAAGCATTTCCCAAAATCGGCCTCATTTTGAGCATGTGATCAACAGTCCTTTCGGCAAAAAATAAAAAAACAAAAAAAATAATTCCCTGTATATTTTCGTCCCGTTTCAGTCATGTCAGTTTGCCAAACGACCCCTTGAAACAGGAAAAACGTCGGTAAGGAGTGAGATGAAATTTTACTTGGGACTTGCTTTTTTAAGCCCTCTTTCCAGTCCGACCGATTACTACAGTCAAAGGGAGGGAGACCCGTTTTGAAAGTAGTTAAAGAACAATTAATTATCCGGCTACCTACCGTGAAGGTTGGATGAAATGATAAACTTGTATATACCAAACGTAAGATATAACGGTTTTGACACCTTTTCTGACTTGCCCGAGCTTCAATAGCGTATCTACCGGATGCGAAGTCGACAGCTCCTATTATCCATACTATGAGTAACCATATGCATTATTAAAGACCAAACAACCCTGGCGTTCGTTTTGCACGTCGTCATCTTTTGTGTGTTGGCGGTCTTTTCCCCACGACAGTCGCACGAATTATCTGAACGAGTCGAGTTAATTTTATTATTAATTCTGTTTTTCTATTTTACACAAATTTTGCTGCATATATCGTCCAAGGACATATTTTTAACAAAACGTGTTCTCGGATAATTAGTCATTAAATTTGATCTGGGATAGCTTTTATACTACTCTACCTGTTTAACAGAAGTGCATTACAATTCGGACGTTTGAAATAATTATAAATTTTTTTAATTAGGGCACAAAAAGGTCAACATAAAAAACATTCAAGTAAATTTCACATAAAAAGAATAAAGCATTGAACTTTTCTGTTGAGGGAACGGGAAAACAAAGGTGGTAGATATTAAGGTGCGGTGCAATTGTTGCGCAGCTATACGATGATTGTGCTTCTTTCAAACCACCCGCTAAATTTAAACACTTCAATACACAACTTCTGATTAATTATGAAAACCGACGAGTTTGCCGTTTGCATTTTCCCGTTTTACATTAACGCGATGTTTGTCTTCGTTAGTAAACAAGATGAATTGTCAAACCCAATAGAAACTTAGAACAGTCCCGCAGTTTAATATAGGAACTTTCATGTTTGCAAAAACTGTTACGTTTCTTTGAATGGACTTAAGCAGGAAGGGCGGGGGGGGGTGACTCTGCTGTTTTCCGATGACGTTTCTTGACCCACTCCTCATGCCAGTGTGACGTCACATAGCAACGGGCGAGACCTTCGGGTTCAACTTGTTGTTGTTTGCATACTTTTGGATTTGAGTAGCATGAATTTTAGGCATCCTAAAATTCTAGGCATTCTAAGTCTCCTAAAATTTTAGCTTGATTTTGCCGTGACAGTTGTGGGCCACCGTACCCGAGAAATTCTTCATTTTCTAACGGCCACCACGACTACTCCGAGCGCCAATTTGAATGTCACCGCTGCGAGACGTGACCTCATACTGGCAGGACTGAACCCGCAAATTCCTTGGAGACCCCCCCACCCACTGGAACAAATTTTTTGGGAAAACGAGTCACACACAATTCGTAAAAAGGTGCCCCCATATGATCTAAACAGGTGAACTAGCAGCTCCTTAGAAGAATCGAGGAAGCCTGCGAGCATAGTAGTTCATACAAATTCCCTCCGCATCTTGGAAAGCAAGACGTTTTGAGCTCTGAATCTCTACTATTGGTAGTCTTTCCTGTTATGCACCAGTCAAAGTAAACCCGACGCCCCCCACCCCGGGACATGTGGGGCTTTATCTCCATGTTAGCAGTTCTTTGAGGCCCCAGTATGTGGGGGATTCGCGCGTTTTGTCTCTCTTGTGCAGAGGGGTGTGGGGCATTAGTACGGGATTCGTTCTAATCCAAGATGGCGGCCATCGTTCCTGCAAGGACTTCTGGATACATTTGGCCACATGCGATCACTCAAGATGGCGGACGTAAGTGTTAACAGGTATTTGTGGAATCCGTTCTTTGTGAATCCTGTGTTCAAATTGTCCTAGTTTTAGATTATCAAAGATAAAGACTTTTTAATTTCCTTGTAATTTTTCCACTCTTATAGAAGTCCAACAAAATAGCTATTGCATTTGCTGTGGAGGTGAATATGGGCTGACGATATGCTGTGATGGGGAGAAATGCCCAATTGTATGGTACCATGCTGACTGTGTTGGCCTTACTGAAGAAACTGTGCCTGCTGGGTCTTGGTTCTGCAAAGACTGTGATCATTAGTTAGTGGTATCTATCAAATGACAACCTTTCTGAATATTGTTGAAATAACTTACGGAATGTTATGACTAACATTGTTCTAACAATAAACTGGCATTGCTAAAATTATTTTCATTCTACTGCCTTGTGAATTTTTCAAGGGCAAATCCATTAGGAACATCTTCAGTTGCCCTAGGGGGTGGGGCATTTTCTGCTATTTCCTGCAAAATATTTCACCACATAGTGGGGCATTTGTCACTTTTTACAGGCTATTGAAAAGTAATCCCCACCTATATCCCGGGGTGGGGGTCAGGGTTTACTTTGACTGGTGCATTAATATGAGATTTTCAGAACAAGCGGGTCGTAGTGTAGAAAATGCTTTTCTTTTCGGGACTTTCGAGAAACGGGTCCCTGCTCCACCGGAATTCTTTTTTGTGAAAAAACTTCGAAGAAACAAACAGTCCGAGTGGTTAAGACGACAAGACAACGGAAAAATCTGGCCAAATTGACTTTATTTCTCACTTCTAAAACAAGGCTTTGCAGTAAACGCTGATGTAACCGTGCATTTTAATACTCGTCTCCTTCTTCCTCCTCGCCTTCAGCATCAACAGAATCAACGCCAACTTCCTCATAATCCTTCTCCAATGCAGCCAAATCTTCACGAGCCTCAGAGAACTCTCCTTCTTCCATACCCTCACCCACGTACCAGTGCACGAATGCACGCTTCGCGTACATCAGATCAAACTTATGATCCAGACGCGCCCAGGCCTCCGCGATTGCTGTGGTGTTACTCAACATACAGACAGCACGCTGAACCTTGGCCAAGTCGCCACCAGGAACAACTGTTGGGGGCTGGTAGTTGATTCCAACCTGAAAAATACATATGCGAGTGTCAGAGAATTGCACGTGTCAACTTTGCAACAACGACGATTTGGCAAACCGATTCCCAAACTTGTGTGGGCAGCAAAAATAATTCGTCTCTATAAATCTTGATAATCCCTTCATCAACTATTCTCTGTTGACACTTGTACCCGAACAGAGGCACACTAATCGATTGTCTAAGAATATGGAAAAGTTTGAAAATACCTTGAAGCCAGTTGGGCACCAGTCCACAAACTGAATGGTTCTCTTGGTCTTAATTGTCGCAATAGCTGCATTCACATCTTTTGGTACAACATCACCACGGAACAGAAGACAGCAAGCCATGTATTTGCCATGACGAGGGTCACATTTCACCATCTGATTGGCCGGCTCAAAGCAGGCATTGGTGATTTCTGCAACAGTAAGCTGCTCATGGTAGGCTTTCTCGGCAGAGATAACAGGAGCATAAGTGGCCAGTGGGAAGTGAATACGGGGGTAAGGCACCAAGTTGGTCTGCAAAAAACGCGAAACGAAAGGTTAGCGTCAATGTGCTTTTCAATTGTAGTGAGGAAACTCCCGTAGATTTCAAAAGATCAGTGATCAATAGGTACCTGAAACTCAGTCAAATCAACATTAAGTGCACCATCAAAACGCAGTGAAGCAGTGATGGAGGACACAATCTGGCCAATAAGACGGTTCAGATTGGTGTAGGTTGGCCTCTCGATGTCCAGATTACGACGGCAGATGTCATAGATGGCCTCATTGTCCACCATGAAGGCGCAGTCGGAGTGTTCCAAGGTGGTGTGAGTGGTCAAAATGGAGTTGTAAGGTTCCACAACAGCGGTGGCAATCTGCGGTGCTGGGTAAATGGAGAACTCCAACTTGGATTTCTTGCCATAATCAACGGACAGACGCTCCATAAGAAGAGACGTGAAACCGGAGCCAGTACCTCCACCAAAGGAATGGAAGATGAGAAAGCCTTGAAGGCCAGTGCATTGGTCAGCCTGAAAATGAAAGGACGGTTAAAAACCTTTTCCAGCTAGAAGCGCACCTCCAGCGGCTTGCTCTACATACCAATTTTCTGATCCTGTCCAGAACAATATCGATCATTTCCTTTCCAACAGTGTAATGGCCACGCGCATAGTTATTAGCTGCATCTTCTTTGCCAGTCATCAACTGCTCTGGGTGGAACAGCTGTCTGTATGTACCAGTACGGACCTCATCTGAAACGAAAAATTTCATCTAGGATCGTTGGCCAATTAGCCTAAGAATCTTAACGAGTTCTACCTTGAGAAATCAATCTCCCAGTCACACACGATTCAATTGTCAAAGTGGCAAAGAGCCTCAAATTATTTCGTGGAATCAAAGGAAAGTTGTGCTGGTTTAATGTCTTTTAAGATTAACCAGAAGCTTTCAATGTTTTCGATAACTGCCGTCCTTGATAACTCTTATTACGGTTATGAAAATATTCACGTAATTGGACGCTATTACGCTTGGATGGCATCGCATTTCGATGAAATATTCATGTCCGTTTAAGGGGGACAAATAAGAAACAAGTCTGAAACCTTGGGAAACAAGTTGAAAAACCTTGTGTTTTGCTGATTGAAAATTTGCAATTGCGTTTCGTGATGCTACGTTGGTTTGCCCCGCCAGCTGTTTCTTGTCGAACAGTTTCTTTAGGACTCGCCTTGTTACGCTTGGACGGCCGCAAAGCGTTCACGACCGCACATTTCTGGGACAGGGTTCGTAAAATTGCATCAGAATCGATTTAGTCCGCGTGCTTTCATCCGCTCAATTTTAGACAAGTGCCACAATACCTAAACAATTTTTCGCCATCGAAAAAGGAACCTGATGCTGTTAAGTGAAGTCACAGGCTCATCATTTTAGATGCCACATTTATGTGAAACAAAGGAAAGCGAAAACGAAATAAATTCTGCTTAAAATTTAATGAGACATGCAACTCGCAAGCGCTATAACATGGACTGCACCTCACATCGAATGGAAGCTATTACCACTCTTCGTATGAAAGCTTGTACTCGCCTACAATGCACTGTGTCTTAGCTGCCAAAAATACACATGACTTCATTGCGCGATTCGACTCAAATCGCGCGTGTTGTACGAGAAGTTTCCAAGTTTATATTCTAGCCATGGCCGCCAAGGGTTTACCGAGAAGAAAAAAATGGTGTTATTTTAGACGAAGTCAACCCAAAAGCAGTCTTATAACCGCCATATTTCGCTTCGCGAATTATTGAAGAAGTCAATATCTTAAAACTGAAAGAGAGAATGAGAGAGTCACGCGTATAAACGGCACTTCATTGTTTCAATTTCTAGAAAGCTGCGAGTTTCGGTTCGGCGACTCACGAAAAGTGATCTTTTGAAGACCTAGTCGAGCCAAAGGCTAAACATTATCTTGACGATATGAATCGATTAATACAAACTTGCTTTAGTTCAAAAATTTCAAAGCGACTTCACGCATGAAAGATGGCTTTGTTTACTCACCAACGACGGTTGGCTCCAAGTCGACGAACACGGCGCGAGGAACGTGCTTTCCAGCTCCGGTCTCGCTGAAGAACGTGTTGAAGGAATCATCTCCTCCGCCGATTGTCTTGTCACTCGGCATCTGGCCATCAGGCTGAATTCCATGCTCCAAGCAATACAACTCCCAACAAGCATTTCCAATCTGAACACCGGCTTGGCCAACGTGCACCGAGATACATTCACGCTGTTGTGAAGAAACAATATCGAGAGGCGCTTACAAATACTACTGGAAACTCTAGCACCACTGCTACGATGGCCCAAAATACTTTCTATTTCTAACTGTTTTCGTTGGGATGCGAGAAAGCAGAATAAGGAAAGAACACCTTCGAATCAAAGCTAACGAAGGCGCGGTCAACGCTCGCTTGGTACAAAGCTAAGCGCGGATTTTCCGTTTACCCACACAGGTTAATATCAGTGGACCCGTATTTCAGTTTACGATATTTACCAAGATACTTTGAACTCACCATTTTGATGTGAGAAGTTTGTTAAACGACGGTCTGAAGCGACAGCTTAAAGTCTCCTTTCGAAAGGTAACGGCTTTCCTTCGAAGACAACGAACGACTCTCCGTTCAACAGTGAATTGCTACTCAACGATTCTGTCGATTTATTTGTAGTGCCAACTCCAGTAACCATAACAACCATATCCTGATTGGCATATTGACATCTTCAACTTTCATTGGCTGTGACGCAGGCCTACAATTTTGAGCGCTTCTTTGTCACCTTTGTGTGACAGTTTATTGTTGTGGCATTCGAGAATTTTATAAGACAGGAGATTGCTTCTTTCTTTCTTTCGAGACTTTAGCATTTGTTGACTTGATTGCAACATATATGCGGCCGACCGAACGACGATTTAAATGAACAATTGGGTTAAAAAGTTGATTGTAGAGTGTACGCTTGACTGATCGTGACAATAGGAGTTTCGCAACCGGGTAATATGTTGCTTAGCGACGACGACAGATTACGTGCCAACAAATATACCGAAACCAGTAAAAACAGGTTTGTCTGGGTACAGGAGGAAAGGGTGTGACCTAAAACAAAGCCAAGTTATCAGCACATGGTTGCTGTAAACACGCGTGGGCTGGATGCGTGGAAAAAATAGTCCGTGGCGCGGCATCGTCTGATATCCGCGTTTGATTTCTGGCTGATTCCCCCAAAACGGCTGCGACACGGAGACTACATATTCAGTCGTCATAAATAATTTTTCATCCCTGACTCGGCTCTCGTTTCATTAATTCAAATTTCGCTTTATCAAAGATGTGCGCTGGCTGTACTCAGAAAAAAAAAATAAAATGAAACTAAAGGAAAATATTTTGCCATCATTAACCAAATTTCGGGGAGAATTTTTTCTACATTTAGCTGTTTTAGTACTTTTGGCTGCCTCGGCTATACGGCTCTATTATGTTTTGGCTGGAGGACATCACCAGCACAGGATTAACGAAGTTATTTTAGTTTTTGAAATTCCCACAAAAAGTGGTTGCCATGGTTGCAAGCTCTTTCTGCTATGCGAAAAAAAAAACACAAGCCACAATAATGAGCTATCGATTGCTGTCGTGCTAAACCGATATGATTGGATGAACACGCCCGCCTGTTTTTATTGGCGCGCGAAATGTCGTTGCAAAAGTACAATAACTTCGTCTTCTCGGTGTTGGCAGTTGGCATGCCAATCGAGTGATGAAGATGAAAGACTCCCGGTTTTGGAGTATATCGAAAGTCGAATAGATTTCAGCGACCGCCTCCGATCACCTAACCTGTGCGAAAACGGAAAAAAAGTACAACAAAGAAAACGAGCGGTTCCGAACGGATAGCGCAAAGTTGTCTTTGGCAGTGAGCAGGTTTGAATATGCAACAAAAAATGCGATACGTTCGGTCCACTCCCTTCCTCAATTCGGAAAGGGGAGAACAGCTCGATCAAGCGGACCTGCTGGCCTTTTGTTTTAGTCCTTCCTCAATTTTCACTTTTACCCGTCCATTGGATGCTTTTCGCTTGTCTTTTCTTCACTCATTGTGTACAAAGTTGTTTCCTCGTCAGAGTCCGAAATTCACCCTCACCAACCCATACACAAAGTTAACAGATTTACAAGTTAACAGCCCTTCAAATAAGAATCAATATCGTGTCCTTAACAGTTGAACATGCCGACATGTTTGCACCGGGACACATTGCTGTCCTTACTGGAAGTCTTACGGTCCCTACTGACCACAAAAGCGCAATTTGCGCCAAAAAACGACCTGCTGATTTTGGTTGAGTTTGTCAAAACATTTGTGAATCTTTCACGAAAATTGAATTGCAACAGACGTTCATTTGTTGGATCGTTATAATCTTTTAGAGTTGTGTTTCAATTGCGAAACAAAATGCCGAGTTTCAAATCAAATGTTTGATTTTACGATAAAAATAGGATTCTTCCTTTTTCGGAAGTTATGTTTTCGTTGACACGATTTTCACATGAACAAGTATTGCGTATCGGTCCATGAAGTTACTTTCGGTCTTTGCAACATTCTTCAGCATTTTCTCTCTCGCCATAAATCTAAATCGTTGGGCGGGGGGGGGGGGG
>BLFK01000717.1:179957-208972 GCA_014634185.1 Astreopora myriophthalma
GGGGAGCGAAGAGTTATTTATTACTTTGATATAATTGCCCAAACGACACGTTTATTTTGTCACTTTCATCTAAAATAAGGTTTTGCAGATAACGTTCGTCTGGTTGGCGCAACGGTGCATCTAATACTCGTCTCCTTCTTCCTCCTCGCCTTCAGCATCAACAGAATCAACGCCAACTTCCTCATAATCCTTCTCCAGTGCGGCCAAATCTTCACGAGCCTCAGAGAACTCTCCTTCTTCCATACCCTCGCCCACGTACCAGTGCACGAATGCGCGCTTGGCGTACATCAGATCAAACTTGTGATCCAGACGCGCCCAGGCCTCCGCGATTGCTGTGGTGTTACTCAACATACAAACAGCACGCTGAACCTTGGCCAAGTCACCACCAGGAACAACTGTGGGAGGCTGGTAGTTAATTCCAACCTGACAAATACAAAATTTAGGGGGTTTGAGATTTATCATCGATTTTTCAATCTATCTTCAGAGCCGGTTCCAATTAGGCTCTTACAATCAGCAAAAGAACATTGACAGAAATCGAGTTCGCACTTATAAACTAGCACTTTGCAACAACGGTGAGTGGCAAAATTGTTAGCAATCATTAGAACTTTTGTCACTTAACCCTCGAGCGACAGTTAAGCCATTGTGAAACGCACGTTCTTCGCCGCTCTTCTCGCGCTTTCCTGCGATCTTAAGCTTAAGACGACATGTCTTTGAGGGCCAAATGTTTGGTGGTTGTGTTAGTTCAGACGCCTTTGCAGCTGAGCGTAGAGGCCAAAGACACTGCATTAATCGCTCTTTTAAGGCCATGTACAATGAAGTTTGCAAATACCTTGAAGCCAGTTGGGCACCAGTCCACAAACTGAATGGTTCTCTTGGTCTTAATTGTCGCAATGGCTGCATTCACATCCTTTGGTACAACATCACCACGGAACAGAAGACAGCAAGCCATGTATTTGCCATGACGTGGGTCACATTTCACCATCTGATTGGCCGGCTCAAAGCAGGCATTGGTGATTTCTGCAACAGTAAGCTGCTCATGGTAGGCTTTCTCGGCAGAAATAACAGGAGCATAAGTGGCCAGTGGGAAGTGAATACGGGGGTATGGCACCAAGTTGGTCTGCAAAGAAGTCGAAACGTAGGGTTAATATCAATGGGGAGTTTAAGAAACGGCGACGACGACAGCTACGAGGATATCATTGGAAAATACATGTTCGCGTTATTGGCACCACCACACACCTATTTCATGTCGTTCCATAGTTAAAATGTGTAGTAATTGTCGAGGAATTAAACTAGTATTAGTGGGTTAGAAGCGTAGAGAGCGAACGGCTGAACATTTATTGTCATGCGCTGACGTCCTCCACAGAACCTTAAGGGGGAGGGGAGAGGGGGTCTAGATCACGTTTCACGGAAAATAAACGGTCGTTTCACAATTCACGAAAACGAAGACAATGAAAATCACTGACAGCCGGTTCACGGAGAATTAAACATGTATTTCTGGTATCACGGAAAATCGTTTTGCAAAATCACACCTCACGGCTGCTATGGAAATCACGAAAAAAATTAGCCATTTCACATTTTACCGGAGAAAAAAGAAGCCGATCACGAGTCAAGAAAAACCCTTCACCACCCTCTTCCCTGGTCCCGAATTCAACTCCACGACGCTTTGAAAATATTGAAATGGTTGCCTAGTGGGCGTTCTGTCTATTTCAGTTTTTACCTTCCATACCAGGCCTACAAGCTTGAAGCTTTAAACATTACCGTGTATAAATAAAGGTTGTATACTTAAATACTTTTGACAGGCTTTTCAATAGCAAATTGATAGGAGTTTCAGAGAACAAACACAATTGATAGGTACCTGAAACTCAGTCAAATCAACATTAAGTGCACCATCAAAACGCAGTGAAGCAGTGATGGAGGACACAATCTGGCCAATGAGACGGTTCAGATTGGTGTAAGTCGGCCTCTCGATGTCCAGATTACGACGGCAGATGTCATAGATGGCCTCATTGTCCACCATGAAGGCGCAGTCGGAGTGTTCCAAGGTGGTGTGAGTGGTCAAAATGGAGTTGTAAGGTTCTACAACAGCGGTGGCAATCTGCGGTGCTGGGTAAATAGCAAACTCCAACTTGGATTTTTTGCCATAATCAACGGACAGACGCTCCATAAGAAGAGACGTGAAACCGGAGCCAGTACCTCCACCAAAGGAATGGAAAATGAGAAAGCCTTGAAGGCCGGTACACTGGTCAGCCTGAGAAAGAATACTCAAGTTAAAGAATAAAACCTTTTCACCTTAAGGTAAGCAAACCCCCCGTGATTTGTACTACATACCAATTTTCTTATCCTGTCAAGAACAATCGATGATTTCCTTTCCAACAATGATTGGCCAAACTGAGTTCATTAAGATCCCACAATGAATGGAGCATATTTAACGAGTGCACCACATGTGCACACAGCCTAAGTCACTATTATTCTTCTTCCGGTCATTGGTTTTCAACTTTTTGGTCAACAGAATTAAAGGTGGTTCACCATCGTTCATTTAAAAATTATTAAAGTTTACTGCCATTTCTCTAATCAAACTGACAAGCTTATGTCGAAATTGGGGTGTTGATATTTTATAAAAGAGGAATCTAATTAAAAAAAAAAACAAAAACCGTAGGGTATAATGGCAGAGGATTTGAGTTCTCCCACAGGCTCTCTGTTGGGAGCTGTTGGTCTTTTGCACAACCGTTGGTGGAAACAAGGAAAGATAACAGATGTTTTCTTCTCCTTGGAGATAACTGCTTGTTTGGTCACGACACGCTTCGCCCGGTCGTGCTGACACATTGCTGAGGATCCATAAGTCGCACGGTTATGACACAATTTATCATCAGTACCAGGACAGACGCATAAAAAATTGACGTTGATTTGTCAATTTCAGGTAGTTTTGACGGAACCGTAAATGGTAGTAAACCTCCATCTCTCAACATTTACGAAAGTCAGTCATTTGCATCAGTCACATACCAATTTTCTGATCCTGTCAAGAACAATATCGATCGCTTCCTTTCCAATAGTGTAATGGCCACGCGCATAGTTGTTAGCGGCATCTTCTTTGCCAGTGATCAACTGCTCCGGGTGGAACAACTGTCTGTATGTACCGGTGCGGACCTCATCTGAAACGAAGACACTGACTTTAAAAAATGTCCGAGTCCCACGGAATTCCAGCGTTTCTGGGGCAAAGTATCATTCAAACCAAATCACAGAACTAAGAGACTTTGTATGTATTCATGACCTTGTGCATTGAATTCGCTTTCAGAGTAACGGCAGACTTTCAGATATGCCAGGAAGCGAGGGAGTCAGTGTTCTTGTCGACTTTAACTGGCACTGCAGGCGCATACCGTTAGAATTGTTATTAACATTGCTGTGGAACAATTATGCCATACACGCTGTTACACAACCTTGGGATGAGACAGCGGGCAGAGGTCCAAAATAAACAAATCTCGTGGCTAAGGGGATAAGTTCGAAACATCGAGCGCTCATTCATTGGTGCACACATTCAAGAATCGCAAAAGAAAACACTCACTGAGATCTAAAACCTGTCGTGTTTGTATTGTATTAAGCATATGACAGATCATCCTTTTGGTTCTCAGTCCCTGCAGTTGAAAACTTTGAACTTGGAACATTGTATCCCCCCCCCTCCCCCCTCGGGACTAGCATTCATAGCTGCATTGCTATTTCGCAGGATTGTTTTATTCACGTTATTAAGGCTTTCCATCGCTATGCATTTTGGCAATTAAATTTTGCTCGGGTAATTTGAAAACACTAAGACGCATACTGCAAAGAATATAGGAACAGGAATAAAGTCACAATTGCAATTACTCATTACGTGAATTTGGACGCTGGGAAATGCGCCTCTGGCTTACATACTGTCAACTCTGCTGCGTAAACGAGCAGCCATTACTAGTGCGGCCTCACTCGAGCAAACGTCGATCAAAACCTGGCATTGCACAAATCACAATTCATTTCACAACCACCTATAAGCCAAGAAACGATAGATATGAACTGATAACTTTACTTGAACACAAATAATTTTAAGAACGGAGAATACATCTATCTGATGACCGTAGTTCACATTAGTTCACAGGTCGAATTAAAAAAAGTCGAAGCAGTTGTTGACTATGCGCTACTTGGAATCCCCGAGTTTAATTAGTTGAAGACACCCAGGCCCGCGAGTTTTGGCTGCAACTGTTCTTTGTGCAATTGTTAGTAGCAAGACAAGCCGTAGTCACGAAAGCCTCAGCTTAATGCAGTTTAGCCACGAGAGTTTCATTTGCATTTAGTTATATTTCAGTATACGTATTTTCACTTTCACGCCAATACAATTCTGTACAATGTTTCTGTGCATTCTGCAAGAACGGTCCTTAAACTTTATTTTTTATCAACGGTTTTCTTTACTCACCAACAACGGTTGGTTCTAAGTCGACGAACACGGCGCGAGGAACGTGCTTTCCAGCTCCGGTCTCGCTGAAGAACGTGTTGAAGGAGTCATCTCCTCCGCCGATAGTCTTGTCGCTCGGCATCTGGCCATCAGGCTGAATTCCATGCTCCAAGCAATACAACTCCCAACAAGCATTTCCAATCTGAACACCGGCTTGGCCAACGTGCACTGAGATACATTCACGCTGTTGTGAAGAAGCAAGATGGAAGGACACTTAATTAAAATTACCCGAGTGATTCGCAACGTTTTGACAAACCCTGCGCTAGAATAGCTTGTGTCTTGTTTCTAAGGTTTTCTTTTAGGCAAGTGAAAAGGTGAATCAAATGACGGATTTATCGATGATGAAAGAAAACGAGAATATTGAAAATCTACATCTTAATCGAAGCAAAGTCGAAAATGGTACGAAGACCAAAGCGCTGACACACGCATCAAAGCTTATATCGACGTTCGCGTAGTACGGATCTTAAACACAACGAAATACTTTGGACTCACCATTTTGATTTGAGAACTTTGTTCAGTCACAGCAACCGTAAACGACAACTATAAGTGTCCTCTCGAAAGGTGACGGCTTTTCTCGCAAGGACAACGAACACCACTCCCTGTTATGCAGTGAAGTATATATTGCGTGATGACGTAAGTTACCTTTGTTCCACTCACCACAAAATAGCACATGCATGAATGTAGTGTGTTTAACCATGCATTCGTTTATTCTATTGTTTACAACACTATCGGCCGATCGAACAACGAATTAAAGCAGACTTGGGTTTAAAAGGTGATTTGTAGACTGCATGCTTAAGCGACTGAGCGGTGATTTGTTTTGAGTCTAATTTCAGTCGTCCAAACCAGTAAAGCAAGTTTCGTCACGCGAGGAACGCGCGAAGACAGACGAAAAGCAAGAATGGAACGGAAAAAATGGAAAGCGGGAGTAGGGGAACAAGAAAGTGAAAACCAGGATTTGGTATCTGGGAACGAGGAGAATCTTTAAAAGTGGGAATCTTTAAAATGCGGAAAATTTAAAACGCGAAATCTTTGAAAAATTGGAATCTTTCAAAAAGTGGGAATCATTAAATCAGCAGATTTCTAAAACAGAAACTGGTATCTTTAAAATCCTTTCCTTGCAATTTCAGCGATGAAGAGTCGCTCATAGACAGCTCGAAGACTTCAGAGAATATAGGATTTCATGTCAATTTTACACAGTATTTGACCTAGAAACTCTCCGTCTCTAGCTCGGTTAGAGGTCATTAGAGATATTGCCCAGAATGTCGTAAATAATTGTACGCGTCGCAAAACCTCTTTGTTCGCCATTACATTTACTTAAAACAAACAAAAACAAAAACGAATCAGTCCCTTCGAAGATGTTCCGCTGTTCAATTGGAACAATCAGGCCTCACTTCAGTACCAATCTTCGTTACCAGGGTCTCCCCTCTTTCCATGTTATTTGTAGAACCCAGTCTCTTTCAAGGTGAACCAAGATGACGCTAAAACATTTCGAAAAGAAAGCCCTCGTTGGCCTGCTCACACTAGCCCACACCATCACCGTTATGCGCAAAACATTTTGTGAGACAACCAGCCATTAAACTCTCTTGGAGGGTGGGGGTGGCCGGGGTATGGAGAACAAGAGAGAAGTCCCGTGATGAGCGGAAAAGTAATTTAGTGGCGCTGGTTGAAATTATTTCGCATAAATTTTATTTATTACTTTTTTTTAATCAGCCTTACACCACCGAGGTGGTGAGGGTCACACAACAGAGCGGGATTCGAATTGACAACGTGCCCTTCTGTAATTAATTCCGTAATTAACAGCCTTAATTCGCGTAGGCCAAGGTAGATCTCAATATGTGATTGGCCCATCATATCACACTACGTCAGAGGACATGTCTGCAACAGAGGACATAAGTGCTATGGTACACTCTTCCATAGAGCAGACACAAGGGGGGAGGGGGGTCATTAACGTCCCACAGAGTCAAGTATGATGAATTGTTGTGAGACGGGACCTACAGCTTATCGCCCTTCAGTCCGAGAACACTAGAAGGCCTATCCTTTTCCCGATATTATCACAAAGAGAGCACTTTCTCCTCAGTTACCAACGACCTCCCGCACGGAAGCCAGCCGGGTGCTATACCAACTGAGCTCACCGGGCGGCGGTTATGAAATAGAACAAAGAATTCTACTAGAATGATAATGGAGAAATATATGACATTTTCATATTTGAACTGCGTATACGTATACATGCACTTTTTACTCACGTCACCAGCAGCCATATTGGCTTATTGAAAAGAAAGAAATTATTTGCACAACAGTAGAGTTCAATTCCCGGAGGACAATTTTGGTACACCAACATGGCCGCCATCACGTCATGTGAAAACGCTCAATTACGGGATATAACACGAACTCGCGAGTGACCAGCTTAGCACGCAGTTGCTTCATAGCTCAGCTGGGAGAGCATGCGCAGTGCGCAGCCCAATCGCAGGGCCATGGATTCGAATCCCGTTCAAGCCTGGATTTTTTTTTCAGGCTTCTCTGCACCTGCTCAAGTTATTTCATGCATTAAGTACAATGATCACCCTTCAATTAATTATACTATAAGTTTTTTTGGTAATTCCGAGTGAAGTGCTGCGAGGTGAATCATCAAAATGATAACACTAATAGTAATATTGATAACCCATATCAAGGAAAATTTCCAGTTGACCATCTAAGGGTCTTAATTTTTACGTGACCAATTTATGCCTGAACAGGTAGTGGGATATCGAGTGAAAGTAATTCCTCACTCACTACTCTGGAAAATGAACCAAGTTAGCGGCGATAGCAATGAAAGGAAAGAGTATAATATAAACTTAAGAAAAAAACAACAACAACACACCCAACTGATTATATGCCACCTGTATTTCTTTCTTTTCTCGTTTTTAATTAAAAATTACCATTACCGTTAGCGGAAGTTTGTTTTTCACTTGCAAAAACCCTAGAATTTCTTATGCTTAATCAACTAGGACTGATTGCTCGTGGTATAGTTTATTCAGTATTCAATGGGGAAGCTTCCTTCACGAGACGGATTGCTGCAATGTGGACTACTGCAGCCATCATCGTGTGCAGTATTACGTTGATTCAATGCGCAATAATTTCCATCGGAAATATTTTTACCATTTATGTTTTCTGGAGTCATCGAAGACGCCTAAGGCGAACTTCAATCCTGCTGATCAATTTGGCCGTTGCAGATCTTTTTGTTGGGTTGACAGAGCCCAGCGCTATAGCGACCGAAACAATTCCGAGGCATTTTGAAAAAGGTAAAATCAGAAAAGAAACGACTCATGACGACATTTCGACAATTCTTGCCACGATGTTTTCTTGCACATCTTTATTTTGTCTCGTTCATATTTCCTTGGAGCGCGTATATGCTGTGATTTGGCCTCTACGTCATCGAGTCTCCGGCACCAAGGTTTACATTTATAGCGCTGTTTTCGTGTGGGTATCTGGAATGATTGTGGGTTTGTTGCTGTCACTTCATGTTTTCGCTGTTGTGAGCTACACACATGCACTGATGCCCGTTTGTGCAATGATATTTTTCTCTCTTTTGATAATCTGCGCCAGTTACATGGCTATTCGAACAAGACTTCAATTTAGAAAGCCCGCAATTTATCAGAACAGACAAGATAATGACGAACAGAGCATCAAGCTGTCTCGAACTCTGTTTATTGTAATAGCAACATCGTTCGTTTGCTGGCTTCCTGGAAGTGTGTTGTACTCTGTCTATCTTTTTTGCGATTGCTCTTTTTCAGTTACTTTACTTTACTGTGGAACACTTTTCAACATAGCGAGTTCCATTGTGAATCCAATAATTTATAGCTTTAGGATGTCTATGTTTAGAAAAAGGTTGAAAAAGTTGAAACCAAGACGAGCATCAAGAAATTATAATGTTAGCTAGGCGCAAAATGCCAAGCCCCGGTGCGTTGCGTTCCCGGAATGTATCAGTGATTTATGAGTGATAATTATACAATTATCTATTCCCTTGGCACTATGACAAATCGGAGCTCCACTCTTATTCTAAATAAACTACTTTTTACTGCTTGTAATCAACCTCTGCCTATGTATATGTTTACGTGCTACCGAGGCCCAATGCCTAGGGCGCTAGATGCTACGGGTTGAAATCCCGCTCGCTAACTGACCACCAACTGGAACCGATCAAGTTGTCTTCTCCGTCTGCAGCTGCATTGCGCTTTGGCATAGCCACCTAGCTGCCTCTTTCCCGGCAATTGGCTTTCTTAACGCTGTTTGGTTTGATTTCAATTGTTCGCGGTTTCTGCACACGGTCCCGAGGGCTTCAAGCTCTATAAATTTAATTCTTCACTTTACTTTGCCTTTAGAAACAGACAGTGTGGGTAATTTTGCAGTTTAGTGCGCTAAAAGGCTCCTATGAGCATTTTGGTTTACAAATGTCGTTGTCGATCGACAACTTTCTTCATAGAACTCAGTCATATCTGCTGCTGAGGGATCAAAGAACTCGGAGATGGCCACCTGGGCCCCCAATTGCAATTTTTTCCTATTTATGGAATGAAAATCCAATCAACTCTTGTTGCCACATGACAATTTTAATTAAAGTATGGTAAACTGAGGTACATTTTTCATTAAATGAATTCGTATTTCCTGCCATAACAACTTGCAATTAAGATTAATTTAATTCAGTTCGCTTCACTGTTATCTTTCGAAGGAATAACACGAAATAACAATTGCTGGCGACCCTTGACGAGACAGCAGGCTATTTGAGATCGATTTTTGGTATGTAAGGCCCTGGCAATGCGCACTAGCTTTAATATTTATGGGATGCTTGAGTTTCAATTTCAATTTCACTTTCTAAGTTTTTAATTTTTCAATTTATTCAAGAAATAATTACCTGTACAACAATATGCCACTAACCGCAGGACAATTAATTTTTCCTAATTAAGGTGTTAGACATTATTACAAGGATTGAAACATTATTAGTAGACACTGCAAATACAAATTTAAAGGTTTATTACAATACTGATACGATTCCTTACGTCACTTTTATTTAAGTGCAGTTGCTGCCGTTGCTGTTTGTTTTGAGTGCTTACATATTTCTACATGCCCGGGGAAGTACTGTTCAAGGTCATGATCAGTTAAGTGATGGATCTCGAAGACGACAGGAGGTTTTCATAACGGTTTGTCTGACTTGAAACCTTTTCCCGCCGACAAATTAAAAAACTGTAACAAGATAACAACTCCAAAAAACATCTTGCTTGGGGTTCTTATTATACAAGACCATATATTATCAGACGTAACAACGATGGTACAGCGTTGAACTTAATTATAAGGAGAGCTAGGAAGGTGTGATGAGACACACTAATTATTGCAACAAGAATGTATTTAGTCCACTAAAGATATCAGAAAATTCCGGCTGAATTTAGTGGCCCATGTTTCTACGAAAAAGTTTCTTCACAGCTGCTTTAAACGCGCGCATTCTATAACTGTACACGACAGGATTAACGAGCGAGTTTGCCAAATGTAGAATCTGAGCTATGAACAATGAGCTGTCGCTAAAACACGTACGACAAAATGCCAGGATAGTGTATATTATTGTCGATGGAAGCAAAAATGCAAACGACATACCAATAACAGCAAACAACGTTTTCGACAATTTTACGTTGTGCTCTACAGTTTTCCTGTTTTGAGCTTCGATGGAAGGATTTGAGCTCCCTAAACGCTTTCTGATCGTCAAATATGTTCCCAGAATCGCGAAGAGAGAGCCAAAAGCCATGGAGCATGTGATTGAATTCGCACCATTTGGGAGTTTGCCAAGGACCGATAAAGTTTCAACAGTCAATGTAAAAGAGCCTGCGGCCCAAACGAGAGCAATGGTGATGCTGTAAGCCCGAGTGCTTGCTACTCGATGACGAAGCGGCCAAACGACAGCATAAGCGCGCTCCAGCGAGATGACGGCAAGGCATAGCACTGAGGTGATCGAGAAAAGACCACGTATGGCCGAGTGAACGGTACCGGTAAAGGCTGCGCGGCGTCGTGGGATCGTCTCGATTGCTGTCTCTATCAGTACGGTTATTCCTACAAGAAGATCAGCAACAGCGAGGTTGATGATTAGATAACAAGCTCTTTTCAGTGAAGATCTTTGATTCCAGAAAACGAATACCGTGAAAGCATTCCCGATGCAGATGAGACTAGTTTCGATTATAAGAATTGCACAAAATATCCAAAATAATGCGTTGGACATTTCGGATAAAAAGTAGTGTTTCGCTCCCAACAAGCTCACAGACTAAGGAATAAAAATGGACAGGTGTTATTAAAGTGCAAGGCTTCGTCATAATGAACATTTCATTAACAGTCAAGTTCTTTTCGTGAACGCTTCAGGCTTTTAATTAACTCCAATGCAAACAATTCTCTGGCTTAATTCATCATGTCCACCCTGAATGAGATGTTTGTACAGACTGAATTACTCGCACTTCTCTTCTATCAGCCAACCGCTGGCTGATGTACGATTATATTTCAAAAATTTAATTAAAATGAAATCATTCAAAAGCAATTCCGTACTATATTATTGTTGCCCTGAACATTTCCAGCTTAAACATTTCATTAAATCGTTCTTGCAAATTAAACGTTTCGATAAATTGGTGCGGCGCAAACAGTACGCATGGAGCACGAATGCCGTGAGGGGGAGGGGAGGGGGAGTGGTGAACGTTGGCTCAGTCTCTTCGCATTCCTTCGGCTGGGAATAATTACAAAACGATAGAGAAGAAAACCATCTTTGTTCTCAACCTTTGAATCGCGATTTAAATGAAAAGAGCGAACACGTATGCTTGTTAGCAGTTTATTAAGGCCATACATAAATTTACAGAACGGTAAAACAAGTAAAACTAGTCGGGCTTGATTGATGAAAAAAGTTCGGGTATAAGAGGGTTGGGTGGAGGAACGTTGCGTGCGTCACGTGTTCCTTTATCTACGTCACGCCTTCGCTTGTATACCAATAAGACCCAAGAGAAGACTAACGCGAATCTTTTGCCAGTGCGCATATTTTTTTTCGCATAAGCGACCAGGTGATGAGTAGTTCAGGAGAGGGAAAAAAACTCTTGCTTTAACGTCTTCCTCTGTCATTCTCGTAAATACAGTAGTGGACCTCTGTCATGTTACAATAACAACAAGCCAAAATAAATACAAGAATTAATCCACAAGCGCTAAATAGAAATGCGTACTAATTACTAATATCGTATTTGAGTAACTTAACCCTGGGACGATGCAGTCACCGCAGCGAGCACTTCCGTTTCGGATTCATGACCGTCCCTGGTTCACATTTGAATGCCTCGGCGAATTTATCGTAGTTTTGAAGCATACCGATTATCCTGAAAAAGAGAAAAATCAATGGTTTCTGAGGAGTCTTGCATTATGACAGAATTTAGCCCTGCACGGATCAACCAATGAGCTCTCTGGTTAGTGGAAAAGGTATACAAAGATAAGCCCGGTGTTCATGGCATCTGGAGACTGTTCGTGGATTTTCAGGGAGAGCTGTTGTGGTTGCAGTCGCTTTTAAGTTTTTTACGGTCCCTGCTGTTGCTTCCGTGCGTTGATTGAATGAGGTCACGGCCATTAAAACATTTCAACCGAGTCAGGTATGAAAAGCGAGAAATAAAGTGGTCAAGTTTCACGAGAACATTCCTGGGTGCCATACTAACCTGTACTGAGGGAAGGTGTGGCTGTCGCTCTCCAACTGAAGGAGGGCTGCTTTCCTCTTGTACAAGCTACACCACGGCTGATGTGACAAAACAGGGCAATGTAACCATTTGACCCTTAGTGTTACTTAACTCATTTCCGCCGGTTGCTATGGTTTAGGGTCGTGAGGGACCCGAAATGGAAAAAAATCGCCCAAAAATCTCGTTACTTCCGTTTTACGCCATATTTGGCACACAGGAAGTAGACAGATTTTGCCAATCACTGGCCAAAGTTTAGCGAAGACACTTCAATTCAGCCTACATAATGAATTTTTGTTTGAACACTTCACGCGGTGTGTGACCCGTAAAAGATGGCGTCCGAATCGAAGAGGCCGCAATCGGCGAATTTGTCTGTTGAAGAGGTTTTAGAACGAATATATGGGGGTGATGAAGATCATTTGGGCATGTCGAGTGATGAAGAAAGTGAAATCGATCGAGAAATGGATTACCAGAGCGGAGTTTCAAGGTAAGCAATTTATTTTACTTTCGACCGTGTGGTGACGCTGGTGCTACGCAATTGAAAATCTGGTCTTGAAATGCGAGGAAATACTGTTCTGGTTGCATTCATACGTTTTATTTCTGGCCAGTTTCAAGAAATGTATCCATAAATTCACATATGAGAGTGAAAAGCTTTTTTCTGAGTGATTTTAGATCAAGCGACGCCTAATTCGCTCAAGGACGCTAAAATATTAGGGCTAGGTCGAGATGGCTCAGGTTTCTTATGTGGCGTTTCCATGGAGCTCGAGAAATGCAATCGCGTTTGTGATAACATAATGTACATTACTGCTTTTGTACTGTTTTATTTGGCAAATTTTTGAATCCATACGTTGGGAACGGGATGCCCCCTGTTTAGCATTGCAATGGATTGACAACAAAGTAGTATCTTTACTAACAACAATCGATAATGCTAATGACAGAGTTCAGGTCAACAGGAAAACAAAGACTGCTGGTGTATGGAACACAAAGGTAGTTTACCAGCCAAAAACAGTATCTAATTACAACAGGTACATGAATGCTGTTGACAGGTCTGACCAGATCTTGGCCACAAATAATGTCCTGCGTAAATGTATGAGGTGGTGGAAAACGTTGTTTTTTCACCTTATGGACCTTGCAGTTGTGAATAGTTTTATCTTATTCAAGGAGCACCAGGCAAATAACCCTGATGATGAAGCCCTTCACAGGCCAAGAGACTACTCACTGAGTAGTTTCCGGGAGGAGATTGTGCGAGAAATTTGCAACTTCAATGAGTACGAGAATGCCCCATCAGGCAGTAATCTGAAGCCACCCCCTCCTCCATTGGGAGACTTTGAGACCGTACATATGCCAGAATTCTCTGAGATCCGGAGGTGGTGTGTAGTATGCTACAAGCAGGGCAGGGGTGACCTGAAAGTGAGCTCCTATTGCAGTGCACCACAATGCAAGGGGAAGTACATGCACATGATAAAGGACAGGAACTGCTTTAGAGTGTTCCATTCCAGGGAGTACCAAAGCTCCTAAATGTATTTTTTTCCATTGCTATTGTTACTACATTTTAACCATGCTGTTGTTGCTACACTTTTTACATGTTGTGTTCTAAAAGAAATATCACAAAAATAACCCAAAAAAATACAATAATTTAGGACTTAGGAATTGTTTTAGACAACCAATGAAATATAGTTTTTTGACAGATTTTTCAGTGGGACCTGTGAAGGAGTGTCAGGGGGTGTGTGGTGGGCCCACGTTTTCATTTACAACACTCCCAGATCTTCTCCTATGCTAATGTAGCTCACCAACAACAATGCCGAAGAAAAACAATTTTCATGATTTTTGTGGGCAGACGAGGTTCTCTTTAAGAATTCATAACTACAGACAGATTTTATCTTTTTCTTTCAGATTTTCAGGTCATTTTGTTGATGAAATAAGCAACATTTTGTTTTTAAACATATTAGGAAGATATTACAACCCAGTGGAGGAATTTTCCTTCTTCCTCAAAAGTGATGCATAATTATGCTAATTTCTGTTGTTTCAGAATTTTTTACTGAAATGTTCTGGGATTAAACCCTAAGATATATTTTTTTCTGAAAAGCCCATTTTGTACACTTTCAAATGAGATATAGTAATCTACATTCCTGTAAATAGCTGCTGAGATAAAAAATAAAACAATGAATACGGTCAATTTGTGTGTTTTTTCTCAGGCGGAAATGAGTTAAGGACTAATGGATGTGATCCAGCCGATCGGAAAAATCCACGAAGGACGAGGTCTTGGCTTTGTGTAACGCCAAAGGTTGTGGATGGCCTCGTTCTTGCTTCGCTTTCATGCGAAAACAAGATGGTGCAATGTTATTTAAGCAATAGACCACACGTTTACATTGTTTATAGGCTGATAAACCGTGTGGCATGTTAGAGGAACTAGACGGACGAATTCGTAACTCACATTGAAGCCGCGGGCGAGTGATTTACGAATTTTTCGAGTGTCCTTCCAACATCCCAGGTGGTTATCATGCCATTAAAATGTGGTATAACCGCTTCAATATAGTGATTTAGAAGATGCGCGATACTCCTATGAGTTTACTGGAACAATAAAACATGCTGATTGACCAATCAGAGCTCGAGAATTGATTTGGTTATCATATAAATATTACATTTCAACAAAATAATTCCACGTTTCGGGTTCAATCTTGCGGGGTGTTGTAGTTTACGCTTCGATTAGATGTTACACGGATTAAGTTTCTTTCTCCCCGCCCCGGCTGTCAGTGAGTGGGAACCTTTGATGACGTCACCAATTGGTTCCGGCTATCAATCTGTGAATATGATATCAGTATAAATTTACCAGCTAGAGCGTTTTTCGCTTTACCTTGAAATGAATACATGCCAACAAACAAACTAGAAAGGTATCAATTTGCCTGGTTTAGCGAACGGAGACGAACCCGCGCAGCTGTTGATTAGCTTATTGGGCCATTTTTAGCGGGAAAATGATCAAGGCGTTATTTTGATCCTTTCCTCTACTGGGGGATGAAACAATCTTCAAGGTCAAACGGAAATCGCTCTATCTGAATATGAGACGCCTCAATTCGATCGATGCCCGCGTGAATTAGGCCGGTATGTGTTTTAAATAATGAAAGAAAAGAAGGAGGAAACAATGAAACTAATTACAATGTCATCTCACATGATGCTATTTGTGCTCTATGCGCACTGTTTGCGCCGCATCAATTCATCGAAACGTTTGCAAAAACGTTTTTATGAAATGCTTAAGCTGGAAATGCTTGACGTAAAGTTCAGGGCAACAAATAATAATACGCGAAATTAAGTTAACTCAATTTTAATTGATTTCTTAAATCCTACATCAACCAATGGTTGGCTAAAATAGTAGAAGAGAAGTGCGAGTAATTCAGTCTGTACAAACATCTCATTCAGGGTGGACATGATGAATTAAGCCAGAGAATTGTTTGCATTGGAGTTAATTAAAAGCCTGAAGCGTTCATGAAAAGAACTTGACTGTTAATGAAACGTTCATTATGACGAAGCCTTGCACTTTAATAACACCTGTCCATTTTTATTCCTTAGTCTGTGAGCTTGTTGGGAGCGAAACACTACTTTTTATCCGAAATGTCCAACGCATTATTTTGGATATTTTGTGCAATTCTTATAATCGAAACTAGTCTCATCTGCATCGGGAATGCTTTCACGGTATTCGTTTTCTGGAATCAAAGATCTTCACTGAAAAGAGCTTGTTATCTAATCATCAACCTCGCTGTTGCTGATCTTCTTGTAGGAATAACCGTACTGATAGAGACAGCAATCGAGACGATCCCACGACGCCGCGCAGCCTTTACCGGTACCGTTCACTCGGCCATACGTGGTCTTTTCTCGATCACCTCAGTGCTATGCCTTGCCGTCATCTCGCTGGAGCGCGCTTATGCTGTCCTTTGGCCGCTTCGTCATCGAGTAGCAAGCACTCGGGCTTACAGCATCACCATTGCTCTCGTTTGGGCCGCAGGCTCTTTAACATTGACTGTTGAAACTTTATCGGTCTATGGCAAACTCCCAAATGGTGCGAATTCAGTCACATGCTCCATGCCCTTTGCCTCTCTCTTCGCGATTCTGGGGACATATTTGACGATCAGAAAGCGTTTAGGGAGCTCAAATCCTTCCATCGAAGCTCAAAACAGGAAAACTGTAGAGCACAACGTAAAATTGTCGAAAACGTTGTTTGCTGTTATTGGTATGTCGTTTGCATTTTTGCTTCCGTCAACAATAATGTACGCTATCCTGGCATTTTGTCTTACGTGTTTTAGCGACAGCTCATTGTTCATAGCACACATTCTATATTTGGCAAACTCGCTCGTTAATCCTATCCTGTACAGTTATAGAATGCGTGCGTTTAAAGTAGCCGTGAAGAAACTTTTTCGTAGAGACACGGGGCACATGAATTCAGCCGGAATTTTCTGATATCTTTAGTGGACTAAATACATTCTTTTTGCAATAATTAGTGTTTCATCACACCTTCCTAGCTCTCCTTATAATTAAGTTCAACGCTGTACCATCGTTGTTACGTCTGATAATATATGGTCTTGTATAATACGAACCCCAAGCAAGATGTTTTTTGGAGTTGTTATCTTGTTACAGTTTTTAATTTGTCGGCGGGAGAAGGTTTCAAGTCAGACAAACCGTTATGAAAACCTCCTGTCGTCTTCGAGATCCATCACTTAACTGATCATGGCCTTGAACAGTACTTCCCCGGGCATGTAGAAATATGTAAGCACTCAAAACAAACAGCAACGGCAGCAACTGCACTTAAATAAAAGTGACGTAAGGAATCGTATTATAATAAACCTGTAATTTTGTATTTGTAGCGTGTACTAATAATGTTTCAATCTTTGTAATAATGTCTAACACCTTAATTAGGAAAAATTAATTGTCCTACCAATCCGTCTCGGCTAGCTACAGCTATTTCCAGTTAGTGGCATATTGTTTTGCAGGTAATTCTTTCTTGAATAAATTGAAAAATTAAAAAATTAAAAAGTGAAATCAAACATCCCATAAATAAGCTAGTGCGCATGGCCAGAGCCTTATATACAAAAAAAATCGATCTCAAATAGCCTGCTGTGTTGTTGAGGGTGGCCTGCAATTGTTATCATGTAGTGTTATTCCTTCGAAAGCTAACAGTGAAGCGAACTGAATTAAATTAATCTTAATTGCAAGTTGTTATGGCAGGAAATACGAATTCATTTAATGAAAAATGTACCTCAGTTTACCATACTTTAATTAAAATTGTCATGTGGCAACAAGAGTTGATTGGATTTTCATTCCAAAAAGAGGAAAAAATGCAATTGGGGGCCCAGGTGGCCATCTCCGAGTTCTTTGATCCCTCAGCAGCAGATATGACTGAGTTCTATGAAGAAATTTGTCGATCGACAACGACATTATTAAACCAAAATGCTCGAAGGAGCCTTTTAGCCCACTAAACTGCAAAATTACCCACACTGTATGTTTCTCGAGGCAAAGTAAAATGAAGAATTAAATTTATAGAGCTTGAAGCCCTTGAGACCGTGTATGGAAACCGCGAACAATTCAAATCAAACCAAACAGCGTTAAGAAAGCCAATTGCCGGGAAAGAGACAACTATGTGGCTATGCCAAAGCGCAATGCAGCTGCAGACGGAGAAGACAACTTGATCGGTTCCAGTTGGTGGTCAGTTAGCGGGATTTCAACCCGTAGCATCTAGCGCCCTAGGCATTGGCCCTCGGTAGCACGTAAACATATGCATAGACAGAGGTTGATTACAAGCAGTAAAAAGTAGTTTATTTAGAATAAGAGTGGAGCTCCGATTTGTCATAGTGCCAAGGGAATAGATAATTGTATAGTTATCACTCATAAATCACTGATACATTCCGGGAACGCAACGCACAGGGGCTTGGCATTTTGCGCCTAGCTAACATTATAATTTCTTGATGCTCGTCTTGGTTTCAACTTTTTCAACCTTTTTCTACCTTTTTCTAAACATAGATATCCTAAAGCTATAAATTATTGGATTCACAATGGAACTCGCTATGTTGAAAAGTGTTCCACAGTAAAGTAAAGTAACTGAAAAAGAGCAATCGCAAAAAAGTTCGCGCAAGAATTTTGGTCCGGTCATGGAGTGAATGAAAACCAAACTAATCGCGTAATTTAATAATTCATATTAAAAAAAATATTACGAGACCAGGCTACACGTTACGTCGGACTTGATCACAATGTTAATTTTTACCAAAAAATTCGACCTGAGTTGTGTTTTATTTGGTTCTGTAGTGCGGGGCTTTTAACACTCTACTTGACTCCGAGGGGTGGGGAATTTAGCGGTATTTTGACACCGGGCCTATGTTAAATACCCCACTATGTCCCGGAGGTCGGGGGCGGTGGTTTCAATTGAATGATGCGTAAGGAACAAACCATCTCCATGAAGCAATACGCGATCGATTTCTTCACATCTCCATCGGCGAATCGCATAAGCAGCCAGACTCATGAAGACCACCTGTCGTCCTCGAGATTCATCACTTAACTGATCATGGCCTTGTCGAATACTTTCCCGACCATTTTAAAACACGTAAGCAGTCAAAACAAGCAGTATACTGAACCGCAATGACTGAACGTGTGAATATTACATTGCATGCGGGCAATGAATACAAGTGAGGTCACAAATATTAAAGTCAGTGTGCATGCCCCGGGCCTGACATCAATGCTAAATGAGGCCGATAAATGATATAGGATTTATATAGCGCATTTTCAATGTGGTATATTCAAATCCCCTTTACAGCACTCTGTGGGGGACTTTGCCAGACTGATTTACGGCACAGTTCACAATCTTATATCTTAATAAACCAGTGGAATTCACAGGTGCACCCAGAAAAAAATGAGTGATAGACCTTCACACCCGAGGACTTCGTCTAGATTTTTTCTCGTCTTATACATTTATTATGCAAAACCTGAACAGCAACAAAATAATAGTGCGCTGTCTCGCTTAGGCTCGCCAACAGTTAACGACAACAAAAACGTTCGGCCAAATCCTGAATGTAAGAATCTTCCAGTCTCAAAAAAGAAACAAATCCTCTGTTGTAATGATCATGCATTTTACTAAACCCATAAAACGTGGCGGCCCTTTGTTAATTTTTTGATCTTGAAATCCGGCCTCAAAAAAAACAAAAGAAACTTTTTTCGAAAATTGGAAGAACAGTTATAAGTCTCAGGATGAGAATTAACTCTAACCCAAATGTATTTTTTATCTAGACAAATAAAACTTGAATTTCTTGGACTACTCATGCAAGATATCAGAAAATTCTAGATTTAGTCGTCTGTGTTTTTACGGAACAGCTTCTTTATGGCCGCTTTGAACGCGGGCATCCTATAGCTGTACACGACAGGATTAAAGAGTGAGTTTGCCAAGAAAAGAACGACTGCTGTCCACATTAACCTGTCGCCAGCACATTTCAGGCAAAAGGCCACAACTGTGTACATTATTATCACTGGAAGCCAAAAGACAAACGAAAAACCGATAACAGCATACAACGTTTTCGACAATTTAACGTTACGCTCAAAGGTTTGCCTGCTTTGAGCTTCCACGGAAGGATTTGTTCGCCTTGAACGCTTTCTGATCGTCAAGTAGACCCCCAGAATCACAAAAAGAGAGGCACAATAGATCGCGTTTATGACCAAAGTTACACTCTCTGCCGGAATTTTGCCATAAACTATCAAGAATTCCACGGTAGTTGTACCCACGCCTGCTGCCCAAACAAGAGCGATGCTAATGATGTACGTTCGGGTGCGTGCTATTCGGTGACGAAACGGCCAAACCACAGCGTAAGCGCGTTCCAATGAGATGACGACAAGACAGAGCATTGAAACGGTCCCAAAGAAACCAACTATGGCCGAGACAAAGTGACCGGCAAAGACTACTTGGCGGTGTGGGATGGTTACGGTCACTGTCTCGATCAGTACGGTTGCTCCAACAAGAAGATCGGCAACAGCGAGGTTGATGAGAAAGTAACAAGCTCTTTTCAGCGAAGATCTTTGATTCCAGAAAACGAATACTGTGAAAGCATTGCCTATGCAGATGAGACTTGCTTCGATTATAACAACCGCACAAAATGTCCAAAACAATGCGTTGGCCATTTTGCTTAGAAAGCGCTAGCGTTTCACTTCCAGCTGTATACTGTGAAGTAGACAGGTGTTACTTGATCCGGCATATAATTAACCTCTTGTCCTCTTTTAAATAACTTTCTTCAACGCCCGTGCAAATAACGGCTTTAAATGTAAATCAATAAAGGAAATAATCGCGGGTCAAGCCAAGTTATTTCGTTGAAGAACACTTTACATTATAGCAAAAGCTGGGAAAAAATCATCATCATCAACATTTTATAATAATAATAATAATAATAATAATAATAATAATAATAATAATAATAATAACAATAACAATAATAGGAATTTACAGTCGCTCCACAAAGTGGTTATTCTTCCACTAAAATCCGGATCGAATTGGAATTTAGAAATGTTGGTTTTATCACAAATTAAACAAAAGAATATACTAATACACGTCCCACCCAAAAATAGCATAGCTACCGTTAATCGAGTCGGGTGGGAACATAACAGATAAAATCGGATGTTACTAAAACGACGAATGGAGAATGAGGAATGGGGAATGGGGAATGGGGAATGGGAAATTGAAAAATGGGAAAATAGTGGGTCAGCGTACTACCAAATAAGTCGGCACATGACGATTTCGACGACGCATCTCCGACGCACTTGCAAGTTGGCCATAGCTCGCTGAACATGGAAGGCAAGAGTGTTTATGTCATTTTTTGTGAATTATGAGTTGATATAAGTGAACTAAATTAAACAGTGATATTTTGTTTTAACAGGAAACGGAATCGATCCTATTGTGGAAGTTGTCGTTAGTGACAGGTGCACCCACAAGTGAGAGAAAGCTTTGACTTACCGACCTTTATACACCATGTCACGGAGCGTGAGAAATATTGCTTAGCTAGGTTTTGACTTTAGGCAAGGTTCAGACACTGTACTTCATATCAGCCGAATAGTATTCGATCCATTAAATTAATTTTTTACATTTTAGCGTCTGAACGGGCCTTTTACCAATAGTTCAGTAAGAGATGGAATAAATCGGTTAAGTAGTGGCAACACTAAAACTTTGACATTAAATTAAAAAAGAGTTATTTCATGTTCATTTATAATTATACTTGAATAAAATAAGAGTTTCTTAGCTTAATTAAAGGTATTTCACGTTCATTTCGTTGTACCTTAGTGCGTCATCACTGCACTTCCCGGTTTCATTCAGTTTAGTGATCTTTCAAAGGGCTTCTTGAATTTTCTGAATAAAGTCCATCACTCCTAACTCCTAACAACAGAGGAGTCCACATTTAGTACGCATGTCATTTTAGTTTTTGCTCGAAACAAAGTTCCTACTTATTACCGCGAATTCCCCTTTTACTTTTGGCGCAAAACGCTTTAAAAGCTTGGGAATCGCCGCTGAGAAAAATTATTCCATATTAACAACAATTACTCTTTACAACCCAATTAGCTATTTTTTTATTTTTTTCCCATTTTCGATTTTCCCATTTCAATTTCCCATTCCCCATTGCCCATTCCCCATTCCCAGTTTTAGTAACATCCCAACAAATCTACAGACTGAATAAAATTACGTTTATAAGATTACTATTCCTACAAATTACAAATATAATGTAGATAAAATTATTACAAAAACTATTACAAAAACAGGTACACGGTTAAAGACCGAATAAAATCAAGATTCTTATAATTACAAGTACACATGACTGGAAGAAAAAAACCGAAAATGATAGATTGCAGTTTGAAAGAATCAACAGTTATCATTTATTATTCAATCGAATTCAATATTTTTGACTGACGGAAAGACACTGTTTGCTGATACCAGAGGCAAAGATGTCATCAACCTGCACAATTAAATTCACTTATGAATTTATTTCTCTGTTTATTTACTTAATTACTTAGTCATTCATTCATTGATTAATTCATTCATTTGTTTGTTCATTTATTTATTCTTTTTTCGGTACTTCGGAACAAAATCAGTCAGCTCCGTGACAAAAGCATCCGGCATAAAAATAGAATTAGTTTGAATTAGTTTAAGCAACCCTGCTGCCCAAACGAGAGCAATGGTGATGCTGTAAGCCCGAGTGCTTGCTACTCGATGACGAAGCGCTCTAAGGACAGCATAAGCGCTCCAACGAGATCACGACAAAATTCAGTGCAGAGGTGACCGCCAATAAGCCAAGTACGGCCGACCAAATGCTACTGGTGATGACCGCGCGTCGTAATGAGATCCTGGGAGACTAACGAAATAAAAATATGAATGGACAGATGTTATTAAATTGCAAGGCTTCGTTATAATGAACGTTTCATTAACAGTCCAGTTCTTTTCATGAACGCTTCAGGCTTTCAATTAACTCCAATGCAAACAATTCTTTGGCTTAATTCATCATGTCCACCCAATGAAACGTTTGTAGAGACTGAATTACTCGCACTTCTCTTCTATCAGCCAGCCGCTGGGTGATATACGATTTCAAAAATTTAATTAAAATGAAATAATTCAAAAGCAATTCCGTATTATATCGTTTGTTGCGAATTGAAGAAGTGATCCTCACACTTTCTGGACAATTTAAGTAATTGTCTCATATATGCACTTGAAAAATTCAAGTGACTTCAACGGGATTCGAACCAACGACCTCTGCAATGCCGGTGAAGTGCTCTTACCAACTGAGCTATGAAGCCACACAGTTGAGAGTAGGTCAATTTGTTGGGCTCATGCGTGTTTTCCCGTGAAAGGAATGATGAATGAAATTATTATGAAGTGTGGGTTATTATTATTTGTTGCCCTGAACATTTCCAGCTTAAACATTTCCGAAAATCGTTCTTGTGAACGTTTCGATAAATTGATGCGGTGCCAACAGTACGCATGGAGGACGAATGCCGAGGGGGGGTGGGAAGAGTGGTGAACGTTGGCCCAGTCTCTTCGCATTCCTTCGGCTGGGAATAAATACAAAACGATAGAAAAGAAAACCATCTTTGTTCTCAACCTTTGAATCGCGATTTAAATGAAAAGAGCGAACACGTACGCTTGTTAGCAGTTTATTTCGCAGAATAAAGGCCATACATAAATTTACAGAACGGTAAAACAAGTAAAACTAGTCGGGCTTGATTAATGAAAGACGTTCGAGTATAAAAGGGTTGGGTGGAGGAACGTTGCGTGCGTCACGTGTTCCTTTATCTACGTCTCGCCTTCCCTTGTATACCAATAAGACCCAAGAGAAGACTAACGCGAATCTTTTGCCAGTGCGCATATTTTTTTTCGCATAAGCGACCAGGTGATGAGTAGTTCAGGAGAGGGAAAAAACTCTTGCTTTAACGTCTTCCTCTGTCATTCTCGTAAATACAGTAGTGGACCTCTGTCATGTCACAATAACAACAAACCAAAATAAATACAAGAATTAATCCACAAGCGCTAAACTCTAAATAGAAATGCGTACTAATTACTAATATCGTATTTGAGTAACTTAACCCTGGGAGAATGCAGTCACCACAGCGAGCACTTCCGCTTCGGATTCATGACCGTCCCTGGTTCACATTTGAATGCCTCGGCGAATTTATCGTAGTTTTGAAGCGTACCGATTATCCTGACAAAAAGAAAAATCAATGGTTTCTGAGGAGTCTTGCTTTATGACAAAATTTAGCCCGGCACGGATCAACCAATGAGCTCTCTGGTTAGTGGAAAAGGTATACAAAGATAAGCCCGGTGTTCATGGCATCTGGAGACTGTTCGTGGACTTTCAGGGGGTGAGAGCGGCTGTGGTTGCAGTCGCTTTTAAGTTTTTTACGGTCCCTGCTGTTGCTTCCGTGCGTTAATTGAATGAGATCACGGCCATTAAAACATTTCAACCGAGTCAGGTATGAAAAGCGAAAAATAAAGTGGACAAGTTTCACGAGAATATTCCTGGGTGCAATACTAACCTGTACTGAGGGAAGGTGTGGCTGTCGCTCTCCAACTGAAGGAGGGCTGCTTTCCTCTTGTACAAGCTACACCACGGCTGATGTGACAAAACAGTGCAATGTAACCAATTGACCTTTAGCGTTACTTAAAGACCTTATGGATGTGATCCAGCCGATCGGGAAAATTCACGAAGGACAAGGTTTTGGCTTTGTGTAACGCCAAAGGCTGTGGAGCGACCTCGTTTTTGCTTCGCTTTCATGCGAAAACAGGATGGTGCAATGTTATTTACGCAATAGACCACACGTTTACATTGTTTATAGGCTGATAAACCACGTAGCACGTTGGAGGAACTAGACGGACGAATTCGTAACTCACAAGCCGCGGGCGAGTGATTTACGAATTCTTCGAGTGTCCATCCAACATCCCAGGTGGTTATCATGCCTATAAGCCATTGAAATGTGGTATAACTGCTTCTATATACTGATTCAGAAGATGCGTGATACTCCTATGAGTTTACTGGAACAATAAAACATGTTGATTGACTAATCAGAGCTCGAGAATTGATTTGGTTATCATATAAATATTGCATTTCAACAAAATAATTCCACGTTTCGGGTTCAATCTTGCAGGGTGTTGTAGTTTACGCTTCGATTAGATGTTACACCGTTTAAGCTTCTTTCTATTCAAGCTGTGAATATGACATCACTCTACGAGTATAAATTGACCAGCTAGAGCGTTTTTCGCTTTACCTTGAAATGAATACGCGCCAACAAACGAACTAGAAACGTACCAATTTGCCTGGTTTAGCGAACGGAGACGAACCCGCGCAGCTGTTGATTAGCTTATCGGGCCATATTTAGCGGGAAAATGATCAAGGCATTACTTTGATCGTTTCCTCTATTGGGGGATGAAACAATCTTCTTCAAGCGCAAACGAAGGTCGCTCTATCTGAATATGAGATGCCTCAATTCGATCGAATGGAAGATAATGGAGGAAGGGAAGAGGAAACATTGAAACTAATTACAACGTCATCTCATATGATGTTATTTTTTTCCTTGCAATGTTCTACGTCATAAAAGCAAAATGTACGTCTTCAAATACCAACCCGAGCAAATCCGACGAAGAAAAGTTGTTCTTCGGTCAGCCCCAGGCCAGGGAGGGCTCCCTCAGTACCTTCTTGACTAACCAGTGTCTTATACGCCTGCAAAATAAAGATATACCGTAGCGGGGGTAGGCAGAAAGATTTGACCAAAGTCATTGTGTCGCGAATGAGTTACCACTTTCATGTCACAGGTCTGGGTGAGCATGGATGAGCAATCCTTAGTCTGTGTCTTCTCTTTAAGTTGGATTTTCGATTAAAGTACACCGACTAACATATCCTCAACAGTCTGGAGACACAGACTGGGGAAGAGGGGAGCAATTCGAGTGGATAATAAGGGAGTCCAATTCTCCTTCCGCCATTTTCTCAAAAGGTCTGCAGTCTCCCTCTACTTTCAATCTTCCCTTGCGATCGTCATTCCCGCCTTTTCCCTTCTCACCTCCACACAAAGACACCGCTTTCTGTGCCTAACCGTCATAATTTTACAAGTGTCTTAGTCTATAACCTCACATTGAATGCCAGCTTGATGCCTCCATTATCGGCGATGTTTTCGTTTAAAGTTTGGTTGCCATTTATCTGAAAAAAAAAAGTGAATTAAACTAAATAACACACGTAAAATATAGTGCCGAACTCGATAAACCTCTCCACTTCTCGTCTATCTACACCATGGATTCATTAGTCGCCTGACCGAGCTGTTCTCCGGCAATGGATAGAAGTAATTGTGCCATTTTCAACTCCACCTATGAAAATGAGGTCAAAATTGTGTCGTTCGAGACTAACGTTAATGACTTAATCACTGTAATATGAAGATTCTAAAGTTATAATGGCTTACGTCACAGTAGCTCGTTAGATTGTGAACATTTTCGTTGTAAGCGGAGGCACATCGAGAAGCCACCGGGTAACTATACATTTGATATTTAAGACCTTGTTTCTGCTTTGTAATTATTACTTATGAGGACGTCTATATTTCTTAGATTTCGAACGCACTCCTTCTCACGTATGCTACTGAATAAAATGGAACTGTGATAAGCCTGTGTTTGAAACCGATGGTGTCAAAAGACCGTGAACAACGAAACAAAAATGACCCTCATTAATCCGTTTCCCGGAGGCGCTGTTTACGACATTTGGCCGCAGAACAAAAAAGAGAAGTCAGAAAGAACCGTTATTTATGCACGGTGACATTTAAAGCTTCAATCTTGTGGGGCCATGTATACAAAATAGCAATTCAAATAAACCAAGAGAGAATGAGGTACGAGAACAAATCCCCCATACATGGCCCTCCATTAATGATAATTATTTTGAATATATTTTTAGCACGAGGTCAGGAGACTAGTTATTTAAGGAAAGCATCCCGATTGGTCCGTCTTGTGAAATATGAACCTTGAGGTCATGGAGCCGAGGTTAAAAATAGCCTCCACGCGTGGCACGAAATTTAAAAATAGATTGAAAATAATTATCAGGGGGCACACGGATACGTTCTCTCACCTCATCCTCTCCTGAATAAACAATGGAGAGGATGAGGTGAGAGAACGTACAAAACAACGTTAAACAAAACAACGTTTAACGTTAAATCAACTGGAAGAAGGCATCCAGTTGGCTATTTACAAACCGTGGTGGAGTTGAATTCGGGATGACACCGAAGACAAACCAGTTGGGGATTAGAGCGGAATTTGAACCCGGAACATCCGCATGCATATCCTGCGCCCTAAACACTGGGTCACTTCGCCTAATCTATATACACCATGGATTCATCACTAGCACTCTACCAGGAGATCGTCCAGAGGCATTACGATGCCGGAATGTTTGTGATTACTGAACTCAACTGAAATCCCGCGATTAAAACGTTTACTAATTATTACAGGGGAGAGACAGTTCTTGAGGTTTTTCTGCGATCACCAGTTTTAGTTGTTTAAAGCAAGAACTCCTGAGTCACACCTTTTTCCCATAAACCTCGTATTTGGAATACTGCTTTGCAAGACAATTCGACCGTGTCTGGAATCCCAGTGCAGACACGATGGACCACCAATTCCTGATGTTACCATTCTTGTCAAAAATTCTGCCTAAAAGTTATGAGAACAGCGTTTGTCAAGATTTCGGTTCTTTCCCTTTACAGCACGCTAATGAAAATGAAAATGAAATGAAAATGGAAATGAAAACGATAATTAAAATGACAATGAAAGTGAAAATGAAAATGAAAAATGGAAATGAAAAGAAAATGGAAATGAAAATGACAATGAAAATAAAGGTGCTTGAGCTAACGCTAATGATAATGATAATAATATACATTATTCCTTACCAGTGTTGTCGAATCCATGGGTTATTTCATGCCCTATGACCTGACCAACTCCACCATAGCTAAAATACCTGAGAAAGCGATTACGTTTTCAGAAGACGAATCGTGACCATCACCACCGCGGTCAATACAACAAAAATAGTTGATTTATACCACACGTAAATGCAAGAATCATAAAATAAGAAATAGAACTTAAGTAAGGTACAACGTCATCGTTACTAGCCTCCCATTCATTTCGACTCTCCCGTTGTCGCTTTTGACAATTGGTATAGTCATGACTGTAGATGCAAAAGCAGCAATAATCGTGAACACAACAGTGGTCAAACTCACGAGGGGTCGGTTGGTTTGTAGAATGGCGGTTGCAAAATAGCGGCTAGAAAGACTGAAAGAAACGAAAAAAGGAACACCAGTTAAGAATCTTTGTGCAAACCTCATGAAAGTAGAGAAAGTCCAAAAAAGAAAGTGAGGGAAGGCAGAAAGCTGGCGAGAGAAAGATGAGAGTCGACAGAAATAAGTACTGAGGAGGAGGACCAGGGCACGAAAGGCTCTACCTACCCCGCCCCTCCCTGCCCCACCCCCCTCCCCGGCCAACCAGAGGACGGGGCGGTTTGGCCATCAAGATTTCCAGTTATAAAATCAACAAAGGAATCTTACCAATGCGGTTTTGTCTTGGTGAATAGTAGCCGTTCACCTGGGATGGACCCAAAAACCACCTAATCAAGTATAAAAAGCAAATGCAAAGGCTAACCGACAGGAAATGGTTCTAATTAAAAGATGTGATATTCAGAAAATCGTTGTGGTTACACGTGTCGCCGTTAATTAAAGCATTATCATTTAAAGAATTATGATAGTTCACGTTTACAAACCTGGAAATTTTAAGGAAAAACGCTTCGACAATCTCGTGCTGCTAGAGTTCTAACTGGTGCCAGTTACGATATTCGTTCGCTGATATGATTGCGACCCTCTCTTGGGATACACTAGATACGAGACGGCTTCGTGCCAAGTCAACACCGATGTACAAAATATTAAATGACGACACCACGCCGGCCTTAGGAACTCGTTTGTAAGAAGGAATGCTGATCAGACTAATAACCATCTTAGCAAAAGTGCAACGGATCTGACACTTCCTAAACCGAAGAGAGAGTTTCTAAAAAGAAGTTTTAAATATAGCGGCGCGATGCTGTGGAACCAACTCCCAAATAAAGCAAAATTAGCGGAGTCGATGTATTCATTTCAAAAATACATTAAAACGTAATTGGGTCATACGATGCTGTATAGCCGCCTCGTATTAGTCAAGTTCAAACTGTATTAGTTTTAGTCTTATACTTAGTTTTTATTCAATAGTTTCCGTGTTTAGAAGAAGTTTTGAAGTTCTAGACTGGTAATGTATTTTTAATATTAGTTAGTCCTCTCTGTTACGTATATACAAACACGGT
>BLFK01000717.1:209419-211919 GCA_014634185.1 Astreopora myriophthalma
TGACGGAATGAATGAATGAAAAAAAAAAGGGTCCACTGGAAGAAACAAAGAATGAACGAACGAACGAATGAAGGGAGGGAGGGATGGACGGACGTTAGCTGGGTGAGGTTTATATCGCGAGCGAGAAATATCAGAAATAGTGATTTGAAGGAAGGAAAGAATAAGGAGAATTCTTTGATTTTTTGCCCAGCCTTCAGGCTTTATGAGAATCATAGGGAAAAAAAAACCGAGAGCGGAACGCCAAAGGAAATCTCAAAAACCTTTTATCTCGCGTTTCGACATCGCACTTTGCGGATCAATCACTGGTCTTCGGTACCAGTTTGCGCTTTTAATACTAAACCTTTCTTGACCTAAATCGGTTTGGACACGAGGGGTAGGGGGGGGGGGTACGTGCTAACGGGATGTGATGGAAAGGCGCGGAATGAAAATGGTCAGGCCACGAAGTTATGTGAGTATATCCACAACTCACGCGTTTGAATTTAGCAGCCAATTGTTTTGGGTTCTTGATGTAACTTGGATACCCGATGTTTTCTTGGATGGCATCGGCCTGCAAAGAAGAACAAAAAGGACCTAAAATTACAACATATCGATTGCAAAAGGGAACCAAAGAACCATAGTCTAGAGTTTCCACAACACGCTGCCAAACCTTCTCTTTTGCACTGGTTCTAGTTGAATCTGACATCCACTCCAGTGAATCAAGGTTCTTGGTGAACTCGTGTTTCATCAGCCGTGTCATCTTTGTAACCTAACACGATGAGTAACTAACGTTATTTAGTATACCATTAATTAACTCATCACTTCTCATGAGCAACGTAACCACTGGTGACTGTGTGTACCACCCAGGAAAACACGGTGAAATCTCGCTGATACGAATGAACGGTGAGGCGCGAAGTGCCGCGCCGTCCATAGGTTTCAATGACGTTTGTCTTGTTGAGAACGAAATAAGCTGTCTACGACACTCAAGCGCATGGTGTGCCGCCCGGCCCGGGTCTGTTCACAACCTTTTTATCAAGACTAAATTCCTCCAATTTGAGAACATCAATTTTAGGTGCACTAAAAGGTGAGTCAGTATAAAGAGGCTTTGGAGAGGAAAGTTTCCACTTCATTTTTTTTCCTTCTTTATCCCTCTTACCGCTGCTTTACTTCGTTCGTCGAATGCGACGTCGACATACAATAATCCCAGCGGCATTCCAAACACTGGCTGCATTTTTTCAATGCACTCCTTCCAGCGGTGACGAGTTTTGTTCCCCGTAACCGTGACAATGTAGTCATCGTAGGCATCTCGGTAAGCCTTTGGCATCCCCGTAATAAAATTGTGAATCACAGTCCAAATGATGTAGTTTACAACAGTCTCTGGGTCTCTGCGAGGAAAGACAGTAGAAAGTCAGTTGAAGAACAAATCACGACGTCAAACTGCGAAATCGACGGCGCAAAATCGAAACTGTTTAACCAAAATCGTGATTATGCAATTACTGACAGTTTTTGTGCTGTGACGTAACCCGTGAGGAAGATGATATGCTAGTTGCTTGGCAACGGGCGAAAGGACATCTGTGAAAATGAAATCAGAGTCAGGTCTCCAGCAAGAATCCAATCTACAACCTGGTCGCCGGATGCTCTAACCCGGCATTGAGCTACAAGAATTTCTGGTGAGCTAGATCGCTTATCTAGTGTCTTATATATAAAGTGTCCCACTAACCAGCGGGGTCTACATAAACAATAGTCTCCATTTGACGCGAAAATATGCTAGGATATTTGTCCGCGGACATTACAGTTGAACCTCTCTAATGCGGACACTAAAGGGACAGACTAAAGTGTCCGCATTAGAGAGGTGTCCGTATTATAGAGGTCACCAAGAATGCATCATTTTTAAGACTCCACTGACAGTTTTAAGTGTTCAGTAACGAAAAATAGGCCCAGTCTATCTAAACTGACTAATATACGATATTCAGACACATTGATTTGTACATCTCAGTTACAGTACATACTTTATCCGAATCGGTTATTTGAAACTAAAGGAACTACGTACAACGCAATGCTTCACCTAAAAAGGTAATAATAAAAGTACAGTTCTGAAAAACGTCTTTCCGTAGTTTACAAGTGCAGCGAAAAGTAACTGGAGTAATTTTCTTAATCTTTATGTCCTGTAATCATTCTAATCATTCAAGCTTTAAAATAGTCTGTAATGTTCTTCTGGAAGGCTTTCGCGAGTAGTTGTTTAATATACAGCGACTGGGCTTTTGAAATCACCTTGCATAGCTCGTCAAATAAATGGGATTCACCCCGTGCAGTAAAAAAAGTCCCATGTCAATACATTTTCACTGGACCGGACAAACTACTTGAACGTTTGGAAGAATGTTTAATCGTACCTCTTCAGCAGGAAACAAAGAACTGCGATAGCCAATTCTTTGTCATTAACCAACTAACGGGGTTACACAATGATACGACGAACGAACGAACAAAAACAAAGACATTTCAAAGAAAGATCGTAACTCTACAAAAA
>BLFK01000717.1:216919-219551 GCA_014634185.1 Astreopora myriophthalma
TTCATTTTAACGTCTTTTAATTCGCAGCCGCCGTTTCGGGGAAAGGTCTATTGCATCGAGTTGCGCGATAAAAACCGCAAGTGTAAGCCGGAAGGGGCCTTACATCAAGCTTACCGTAGCCAAAATGGTCTCCAGTTCGAAGACTTTCGTCATCTGGGCATCAGAATCATCCCCCCCTCCCAGAAGCTTAGCAACTCTCTTCATGTACGTTTTGTAAGCGTCACGAACCTGAAACCAGGAGATATATACCACGCAACTCATTAAAACCGGCTTCGGTTTCTTCGGATAAGTAAAGGATGCAACTCAATTGTGTTTATAAGATCAGGCTCGATTGTTTCTGCTGTATGCTTCCCTTCTCATAACTACGTACCGACCCGAAATAAATCTCGTACCCAGAGTCCTCGGGCTCTTTGGACAGCGGGAGGGTGCCTAGCTAGAGAGGATCTGGGATAATGGCGTCCATTATCCCAGAAAACCCGAGGTTCCGGGTTTACTGCGCCTGCTTGAGTTCAAAACGGAATGTCTCAAGACGGCGTTTTGAAGGTGTTCGAGAAAGGCAAAGTTAAGTCGTACACACGATAAAAGAAACTAGATTTTTTTTTCAAGTTTTTTTCAAGGAGAGATATGATTTAATAACGGAAACAAGCAATAAAATTAGAATAACATTAACAGTCACACAATATAAAAAAGCTTGATATTTCAAATCTCCCTCCAAAACGAGGAAGTTGGTTCCTGAGTTTCCGGTGTGCTTAACTTCCGCAAATTACTGACGGACTTCCTTAGACTTCTATTGTTACGCGGCGACCAATCAAATAAATTCTTTAATTCCATTATCCCAGAGTCTCTACGGGCGTCCACCCGCTGACCAATGAGCCCGAGGACTCCGGGTACGAGTAAAGGTTAGGAATAACGGTTAACTGGAATAAGGTTTTCCAAAACAACGCCTATCCCGAAAACGGAATGGTTATTGCGGAGCTGATCTGAGAACTAACGCTTGGAATAGTCTGGACAGGACTAAGAATGACATTTTGGCAGCCGAGCACGATCTTCACACCAAAATCTCTCCAAAATAACGCGTATTCTGTTGTATTTTGAAGTTATATTTTTAAGGCGACGTTGCCGTCCTCGTTGCTAAAGCTCCCTATTTCTTAAGTAAGCAGAGTAAGCTACGGCGCACACAGTTTAAGCTAAAATGGGCTGAGAAAGACTTGAATGATTCTCTCTAAACTTGACACGTTTTGCTTCAGATTTCAGGAAAGGGAAGAACTTAAAACTAACCAACCACAAGGAACGAGGAGCAACTTCATGCTTAGATTAAATCAACCAGGGAAAGAACTAGTTCAAAAACTGAATAACGGCAAAACGGAATGAGTGTCGGTTTTTCAGTACACGTACTTACCATCCCGTACTCTGAAATATTCCTCGTGTAATATCCCTTAAGCATCCCCAGTGCACCGGGCAAAAACTGAAAATTGGAAATACAGTCTCATACCATATTTTGTCGGAAAAGAACGAGAAACAATTTTCATAACATGATTAAGCGCTAGTTTATTGTAAGAGAAGCGGTACCCTTTAAAAGTGTTTAACTTCTGAAACGAAGACAATAGGTGCGGCGGTAAATTCAAGCGGTTAATTATAAGATCATATAAAATAGCTGCATGGGATTCAAGAGAAATTTCTTCTTCATAATTCTCTCAACGGACAATGAACAACTCTCTCCAAAATCACGAGAATGCCACCACTGGCGTTACAGTCCTTGCAGTACGCAGGACGTATGTCACCTGCGTCTTATGTAATAGCTTAGCTTTCACCAGTCGCCTGCAGCTCCAGTCAGTGGAAGATAATAGCGAGTTTAAGCAAAGACAACAGGACAACAGGCTAAAAGGTGATGTTACACGAGCCGGCTTTTAACGCCGATTTTTAATCCATGTTACACGAGAGAATTTTTAACGCAACTTTGTTGGGGCAACGGCGGTATGTTACACGAGACGATTTTTAACACAACACTGTTCGCAACATTTTAGCCCAGGCTCCTGCTCGACAAACCCCGGGCAACAAATGTGGCGGACTACGAGTTTCGGTTCTCCATGGTGCATTCTGGGACGATGTTGTGTTAAAAGTCAGCGGCGGGTGGTGTTATACGCACCAACACCAACAAAATTCGGGCAACAATGTTGCTTGTTTTTTAATCGTTTTCAAAAACCTGCAGCATGTTGCCACAACAAAATGTTGCGTTAAAAATCGCCCTGTGGGCCATGTTACACGAGACAACTCTTAACGCAACATTGTTGCATTAAAAATCGGCCCGTGTAACATCACCTTAAAGGCCATGTTACACGAGGCAATTTTTCTTGCAACTTGCAACGCAACAAACGTTGCGTTGCAAATTGCAAGAAAAAATTCACATGTTACACCCCATTTTGCAACTGCAATTGTTGCGTTGCGAGTTGCAAGAAAAGTAGAACGACCCTCTACTTTTCGCAACGTTGCGAGACAAGTTGCCTGCGTGTAACATCCCCTCAGCAACTTGCAACGCAATTTTGTCAGAATGGGCCAATCAGAGCTCATCTTTCGCTCGCGGGGGATTTCAAGATGGCGGCAGTCGTAAACAATGAAAAGAAGTTAAGTGATA
>BLFK01000717.1:229352-264352 GCA_014634185.1 Astreopora myriophthalma
AACTTGGAAGATGGTAACGCCGGCCAACTTTACTGTTGAGCGAAATTCAACGGAGTGTCGCTGAACGAAAATTATCGTAATTAGTCCAATCAAACACAACAGTTAGACAATGAAATTAACTAATAAGGGCCGGATTATATGATGCAGGGTTCGCGCTAACCCTGGGTTGTGGTTTTGGTTTTGATTGATCGCCGAGTGTGGCGCGGGGTGATTTCTGAATCCAACCACTTGGCGTAGAAATGCAAAAACCGAAGAAAAGTGTGGAAATCATTTGTGAGACTCAACTTAAACCCCAAGCCATTGGACTCAAACTGAGCTAATCATGGATTTCGATAGGCATAGACCAAATCGGTTAACTCAATGTCGTACCCAATTCAAATCCTTTGGGAATAAAACGTTTTGCACACTATACGGATTATGCGTCTGGACGAACTATTCTACTTTGTGCGTCTTGGAAGACGGACTTCCAAAGATAGTTCGTCTAGACGCATAATTCGTCTTGTGACCGTCCTCATACTGGACGAAGTAAACAGACGCAGAAAAAATGCGGAAAAAATGTCAAACGCATTATGCGTCTGGACGGATGATGGGTCTCTAGTGAAAAAGCCGCCATTTTCGGGTTTCCAAACCGATGTATGTCCTAACCCTTATTATAAAGTAAATTGACAAAGAACTTTCTATCAATTTTTTCCCTTTGCAATAGATACTCTGGTGAATGTTATTAAGAATGTTGGATTTATCAAAGTTAAAAAAGACCACGTGATCTTTCACCAAGGAGATGAAGGCAACTGGTACGTGATGTTTGTCATATTGGTTGCTTTTTGATTTTCTTTTGAAAAAAGTGCTGCGAGTGCTGCATGCGGAGGGTAATTCAGTTTCAATTGGCCAATATTTCAACAAGTATAATTAGTGATCTTACGGACAAGAGCTTACCTAGAGTGAGAGATAATGACGGTCCTAAGCCACGAGCCTTAATTTAAAAAATGCCTTTTGCCGGCTTGTGGTGTCGAGTATAGGTAAATGTCTAAAACATGAGATATGGCGTTGTTGTGTGATCCACTGTATTCACTATCGTTCGAAAACAGCTACAGATTAATTTTGAGCTCATGCGAAAGGCTCCTTTAAATGGGGGTCTTGTGGAAGAGTGATCTCAGACATTGGACCGACCCTGACGAAGGGTCTATATTGGCCAGTAGCCCATAAGGGCTCCTGAAATGCCTATTTTTTGTGGTCGGAGTTGAGAGTTGAGAGCGCTTTAAAAGAGACGGTAACTAGCATTCTACTATGGTCGTAAAATTACACACAACCTGGTTTTTATCGGCTTGCGCTTTTGGCACTCTATCCATCTTCTCTTTTAACTCAAGCAAACGACGGTCTTCTCTTGTTGCAGTTTCTATGTCATTCTCAAGGGATCGGTCACAGTTTATGCGAGGAAAGAGGATGAACTTCACGGCGACTTTCTACCACACCATGAGACAGGCGCGGTCCGCAGCACCAAAGAAAGATTAACCTTCTTTGGATTGGAGCTGGGCAGTCTAAAAGGTGGCCGAAGCTTTGGTGAAATGGTGCTGATTAGTGGCAAAAAAGAACGCAACGCTACAGTCATTGCAGATGATTTCACTGAGCTTATAATCATCAACAAGGAGCTGTATCAGAAGTCGTTTCAAGCATACGACCTTGAATGGAAGGAAAAGTCGAGTTTTGCTCTGACATATCCTCTCTTTCTCTCATGGCCGATGGCGCTGAAGGGACTACTTGTCGAAAATCTCAAAATGCACAAAATCAATTTTGGGAATCGTGTAGTGGAGCAAGGTCAACCGTGCAACTCAATTTACTTCATAGCTAAAGGCGCGGCAAAGGTGTTGTCAGATCCACGTAAATGCAAGGAGCAGTTCGAATCTTTAAACCCAGGCGCGGCTGCCAGGAAAAGGGAGGCCAACCCAGGTGATAGCGAGGAAAAGACTGAACTCGATGCAATGGAAGATCTTGTGCGACCACTGACGGTGATTGAAAAGCGGCGCCGAAGAATAGCACATGGTTATGTTGCTATGGAGACCAGGCTTCGACAGCGTGAAATTCAAGCCACAACTATTGGACCAAATGACATCATTGGAGACGTGGAAATGATCCTTGATATCCCAGACTTCTGTGCAAGCGTGGAGTGTGTAGAAACCTTACAGGTGTACGAGCTGGAAAAAGCGAGCTTTCAACGTCTCATCGCCCGCCGCAGTCCTGAAACACTAGAGTTACTGCGGAAAGTTGTCATTTCGAGATTGAACCTTCGAGTGGAGAGGTTTAACGAGATTCCATTGTTCAAATATCTCCTCGAGCGAGCTACATCCCTTCCTCACAATGACAAACTAAAAACACCGAAAAAGAAACACAGCAATTTAGCGGATATTAAGCCGCTTGTTGTTAACCGATGGCAGGGACAGGGGAAAATAACAAAAGGAACCATGTTTCTGGGACGACAAGCAACCCGCAATCCGAGTAGACAAGAAAGCAAAGGAGGTACAACTTTTAAAGAAAAGGAGCAGAAGACCAGGTTAGGGAACAAGTTGAATAAGCGCTCGATCATCATAAGCATGCGTACATGGCTGTTGAAGTCTTCTCCTGAGTAGAATAGGCAATTTTCACGATGGCGTCATTCGACTACATCGACCAGAATTCAAGTTGTTTTTGCTTTCTTCTTCAAATCTTGTAATTCCAGTGGGGTTTGAACAACAATCACGTTGATTAGCAAGAGAAAAACAAGGACCTTAAGGATTCTCGTAGTTGTAGATAATTGACGCCTTCGTGCACTAAATGTCGTATTAAACAGATTTCGTGGAAACACTCATGTTGGCAGAACTGATTTATACGCCGTTGTTTCTGGTATAAGCTTTCAATAGATCGTTTTCACTCACGTGACCAGCGGCCATATTGATTGACTGAAACACAAGGAAATGTTTGCATAAAAATGGACCAAATTGGCCACCTTTTTTTGTTTAGGTACACCAATATGGCCGCCGTGACGTCATGTGAAAACGATCTATAAGCCTTTCCCCGCATTCCTCCTAGTCCCCACGGTAAGTTATGAAACGAGGCTTGGATGGATAATATTCAAAACGGCTGGAACAAACATTTTCCCGCCATTTCGAATTTAATCCACCCCAGCCTCTTTCATAACTCACCGTGGGGGACTGGGAGGAATACGGGGAAAAGGTCTATCAGTCAGTTCAGTGTATTTCCTCAGACTGTCTCCCTCCTATTTTCCTAGTGACAAGAAGCGAAAGGACAAAAAGGGACGCTCTGAAACAAAGGTATTTAATTGAGAGGAGTAATCACACCACTATAAACTCCTAGGGTCGGTCCCTTAGGGTACGAAGCTGTAGTGGTTCACAACGTCCTTGGGTCTGTTGTTTACGCGACTTCTTGTTTCAAATGGTTTTTCAGCTTTTTTTTTCTCATGATAATGATACTAAACAATACTTACGGGACTAATAACATTACCAGATAATAGTTACAACACTTACTCTACCATACACAAAAGTGGTACTGAATTACAATGCTAACGTTACATTGCATTGCGAGACTAACACTACTAACAATACAACATGAACAGTTACAATACAACACTAACAGTGTGAACAATAGTTACAATCTTCAGTTTTCGTTATACATGTATATATTCTCTAGACGAAACACGTGGCCACCAATACGTGCAGTACAACCGAACATGCTAAGTAAGCTGGCTCGACCTGTCGCCTTTCATTTAGTTATTTGTCAAGTCACCGTATTGTCATTGTCTATAAAATGTTTGCCTTCTTTACAGAATCTTGAATTCTCACTCGCGTTTTAGGATTCAACCAAGAAGCAGTACACCGCTGAGGAATTCCGTGCTCTAAAAAAGAAAATGCAGTCGCAAGGAAAAATGATCGGAAGAGTACCAGACGATTAATTTTACAGTTAATGTGTTTCAAGATATATTGACATTATTTCCAGTTCAAATCAAGATCTTCCTTGCATGAAGCAAACGTTTCATCTGTATATAAAGACAGAAATTTAAATGAAAACTTAATTCAATTAAGTTAGATGTGGTTTGCTCAATTACTTTACCTCTGGGAATATTACAATTCCTTGTATCAAACCAATAAATACGAACAGAAGTATCATTTTTTCTCAGCTCTTAATATGGTGACTTGATGCCATAGTTCTTTCTTTGTTTTTCTTTTTTCAAGATACTGGAAGTAAACAATTCGCAAAACGTAGCTGAGCCAGCGGAACATAGGCAACACAAGAAAACTATTATCTTTGACTTTACAATCGGTCGAAAGACATTTAAGCTTTTGTTACAGTAGGCAATTTTTCTTGCAACTGGTCGCGCAAATTTCTGCGACACAAGTTGCGCGAAAACTTGCCCACTGTAACCTACCCTGCCACAGACATTTCTCGTTATTCTTTTTGTTGCCGCAATCGCTGCGAAAAGGTCAGTTCTACTTTCCGCAACGCGTCTCGCAACGTTGCTAGGAATTTTTCCAACATTCCGCCGTATAACATGTATCCTGCAACTTGTGTGGCAACGTTTTGCGGCATCAGCCAATGAAAATGACCCTTTGACTTCATGTGATGATCAAAAGCGAGACAAGTTGCACGCAACGCCGCCCAGTGTAACACCTGTCGAGCAACTTGTCTCGCAGCGTGGGAACGTTTGTGGCAACAAAATTGCGACACGAGTTGCCTCGTGTAACAGTGCCTTAACATGCCCTAGCACAAACATTTCTCGCGATTTCTTTGTTGCCACAATCGTTGGGAAAAGTAGACTGAAGTCCGTTCTACTTTTCGCAAAGATTATCGCAACGTTGCAAGGATTTTTTTCCCACGTTGCGCAGTGTACCTGATCTACTCCGTGGAACTTGTGTCGCAACGTTTAGTCATCAACCAATGAAACTGCTCCTTTGACCTCATGTGACCATCGAGAGCGACACAATTTGCAAGAAAACGTTACCCGGCCCAGTGTAAGAGCTGTTGAGCAACTTGTCTAGCAACGGTCATTTTTTTTTGTTGCAACAAAATTGCCAGACAAGTTGCGAGAGAAATTTCCAAGTCTAACAGCGTGATATGGCAGTGTTTCATATCTACGCCGAAGAGCAGTTTGAAAGAAATTTGATTCTTACCTTAGCTTAGCTCTCTTGTGCCAGTTTGCTCATGCGCTACTTGCATATCAATGTCAATCATATTGTCAAACATTTGTTTCTGGTAAGTGCAGTGGATAGGTCGTTGGAAAGCGGAGCGCATTTGGTGATACCTACAACATCCGTATTACGGCATTCAAGCGTGGGCGTTTTTGAGCCGCGGACAGCAATGGTAGTGTGGCGTTTTCCCTTTTAAGGCCGATTTAGATGCCACAACTTTGTTGTATAGGAAGTGCTTATGACAAGCCCCCAACATGTGTCGTTTCGTGTAAATGAAACTTACCACGTGAAAGGCCGTAACATTTGGTCCAAACACGTTTGAAAAAACTTGCGTAACATGTACAAAGGCGTGCAAAAAAAAAAAAGTGGAAAATGATGTTTAAAGGTGTAGACAGGCCAAACACGACTCCTGTTGGTTGAGATAGGAATACAGAGACCCTCAGAGTTTTGTTCCGACGAGTTCATCTTTCAAAGACTTCCCTCTTCTGTACGAAATCAGGAGAGGGCTTTCAAAGAATTGTCTAAGCAAAGGCTGGTTTTGTATGGGATACCATTTGTTCAGTAAAATTTGTTTGAGATTAGGCACTGACGGGTGATATTCTGTAAAAAAAGCAAATTTTTTTGCGCTGTCTTTGTTTATTTTGTTTTCTTTTGCTAAAATTGACTTCAGATAAGGTCCTGTTCACAAGGTTATCTGGATAACCCGTGGCGTAGTCTGTTTGAATTTTGCCATGTTTTCTTCAAATTTTATTTTGGAAGAGTTAGTTCTGAGAAGCCTTAGGGCTTCGCCTTTTATGAAGCCTTTCCTGACGCCCGGAGGGTGACAGGAGGTAAAGTGCGAGTACTTGAAACTTTCTGTCGGTTTAAAGTGTGTGGGCACATCAAGAATAGAGTCGTTTTTGAATCTCTCGCCCTTGTCTACACATGTATCCAATAATGTTATATCTGTATCTGAAATGTCAGCCGTGAATTTTAATGATGTTTAAAGGTGTAGACAGACCAAACACGAGTCCTATTGGTCAAGAATCCGAACAGATACCGTACTCCGTAGCTTTTTAAAATACACCCAAACATTGCGTAAAATCCATAAGAGAGATGTGAAAAGTAATTTCAAATATCGTTAAAGAAAAAAAAAATGGAAAGAAAAGAAAACAAAAACAAAACATTGCCGTTGTGTGCCCCTAAGCGATATGCACGTCCAATATCAAAACAGACTGAACTGATTGAAAGAAGTCGAACTCAAAATCTTTCTTTGTCTCTTTATTGATGGATATTTGCTTCAGTTTGGGGTTCAATGGTGCCATCATTCATTTTAATTGAGCCTGTCTAGGGAAGACAATAGCGCTCAAAAACATGAAAGCTGTCTTGTTATTGCTTGGCTTGCTTTGTTCCCGGAACAAAAAGTCGGTGTACGTTCCAGTAGCTAGGAAGAGTATCACGTACAAGTAACGACAAAATGGCGTTCTCGATACAGAGCATTTTGATGCATATCTTGGCTTGATTTTGCTGTCTGAATTCCTCAGCTGATTCAACTAGACTTGAGAGAAACGAAAACGACCTTTTGTTGTGTTTGTGAAAACATCGTTCCATTTAGCGAGAACAATGACTGAAAACCGCGCGAATCTGGCGTCTGCGGAAGACACTCATTAAAAGGAACGCGCTGAACCTACTTAGCGCCTTGCTTTGATTGACAAAAAATTATTTCCACACCAGCAAAGCCTAAAATAAACCAGTTTATACTGAAATATCAGGTGATATAATTCTCTGGTTTTTCCACATCACCAAGTTAAACTTAACTATACCTCCAAACTACAAATATTGTGGCGGGTGACTAGTCCCGGTAACACTGACTTTTCAAAACACCGGCGTTCAGTGATTTTTCCACTTCAAAATAAAGGTGTACTGAGTTTTGACTGTGAATGACAATGTTGAGTAAGCGTTCAGTTATTGAGCGATTAGTCGATCTGCATGGGACGAAAACAGAATCGCTCAGTCAATCTGGTGTTCAAGTAGAAATCATATTAATTTTGTGAATATTGCAGAAACGCGAGTTCATGACAAAGTGTAAAGGGGAGGCTATTCGATAAATATTTAGCCAAACGTTGATCCTTGCACGTTTAAAAAAGAGCGCCCTGTTGCGTGTTTCTTGGCTGTCAAACGATCTTAAGTAGTTCAGTTTTAGCAGTATATGCCGGGGGGCAAATTTATTAGCGGCTTTAAGGTACAATACAGCAATTTTGCGGTGCCTGTATTCAGATTTAACTAATTCTGGCCATAAGATTCATATTCCAATAAAATGAACCTAGAATGAGCAGAGAAGCAGAGTTCAGGCGTATTTAATCCGGTTTCCCACAAACTCTGCTTATTTCGAACACCTTGTTCCAGGAGAGTTAATTTCTCCAAAGCCCCAAAATTGTTTTGGCTTTTTTCGGGTACAATAATACCGCCTGCATGTTAAAAAATAAGACATTTCTGGTCTTGTATGAAATAGTTCGAGAACTTTGACCTTTCTTGTCTTAACGCGTGTTAAACTGACCTATGCTTTTATGAATAAGGGGATCGAAGTTTCGAGCCTGAAACGTTTAGTAAGCGTTCGAGAAGCCAGCAGCGGCAGGGGTTTCTTAAGGGATGATGGCGTAGATCTAGCGCTGATTGCGATGCAAAATTAACCAAGTTAGTTTACTAAATCAAAGCTTGTCTCTCTCAACTTGCTACCCTGTTTGATGTAAGCACAGTATCGCAGAATTTGACTAAAATCAGAAAAAAAATAACGCCTTCTTGTGAGGGTTGTAGATTAAAGCGGGCGCCACTGAGTTACTACTGCGAGTCTAACAAATTGGAAGTTTAGTCTTTGGCCTTAGTTGTTAAAAAAAATAGTGGATAATCTCGTGTAACAGATTATTCCCACGCGAAATGCTAAGTTAACGATAACTTTTCTTGTATATAATCAGTCATATACACCAGTCGCATTCTATTTAACACAGCGGGGAAGCATAGAAAGTGATGCATGGTTAGATTGTCCAACAGTTCGGTTGGGGTTTGACCCCTCTGCATGTGTCCCGCTTTGACACAGGAGTGAATACTTAACAACTCAAGAATGAATCTTCGGCAACATCTAAGCAGAGGAAATCTCAAGAGTAAGAGAGAGAAAGAAGGATTGATAGCGGACGGGATTGTGCACTTTACGAGGCTATTAAGAATACTCGCTTGACATTTAAAGAAATTGAATTTAGTCTAATGACCTATGAAAGGGAAGTTCGAGGAGGCTGTTTTTGAAACGTCAAAGCACCTGCGCAATACGAAATCAAACAGTTTGAAGGAAACAGGCCGCAAACCGATAACTTGTGTTTTTGATAAGAAGCAGTTCGATGCGTTCATAGTCTAAAGGAACGCTGCATGTAGTTCACGGCGTACATTTTACGCGCGAAATTTAACGCTCAAAATAGCGCGCTATAGGAGAACCAACGGAACCGTGTTCTGATTAATGACCGGAAAAAACGCGCACGGCATCTTCCTCTGACGCCTACTGAAGTGTTTTCAAATAATCGAATGACCTGGAGGAGGAAGTCCATGTCACAATCTTTTTCAGCAGCTTCCGACAAAATAAAAAAGATTTCTAATATATACTGGTCAACTTGTTTTTGCGAAGTATTCATTCTAACGAGGGCCAGCGAGACTTCTATAAAGAAACGTACGTCGAAAGCGAAGTCTTCCGCATTTGAAAGGTACTACTCCAGCCTTTTTTATAAGTCGTACCAAAACGTCTAAGGTAACTTTCTTTTTTGAATGTATGAGCAAGTTTCATATCAAATCTTTGATTGCTCGCTCATTGCATTTAGTCTGCAGTCATGTCTCTTTTAAGTAACGACCGAACAGAGGATGTTGGCAAAACTACCAAACCTTGACACAACCGTTTATGTTTCGTTAAATCAAATTCCTCCTTTTACTTCCGAACAACTATCGGATTTTAATGTTCAAAATTTTTAAAACTGATAAAACGGTTTAGTTTTCCAACAGCTGCCTTGAAATCAAAGTGACGACTGCATTAAATAGAAACATCTAGCCGTCACTAGCGATAGCAATCGTTTGGTTTCCGTGAGCCCAAAAGCTGACGAACCAGTCACGCCTGAAGCGAAAAGCTAGGAAGCTGTTGATCTCCTATACTATTACGTCATGCTATACGATACCTTTCTATGGTGTTCGTGTTTATGTTCACTGATTGTATTGAAGTGTTAGTTCAATTACCTATTTCATATTCAGATTCTCTTTGAACTGATTAATTTATCAGTAATGACTCGGCTGATACTCCGCGGGAAAAAACCCGAGTACTCCTAACAGGAGTCGAACCTCCCGATGACGTTCCGATTATCAGTACTGGCGCGAGATTTTTAGCCCAATCTGGCACAAAGCGTAACAATCGCAATCGCGTACTTATTTTCGACAGTCATTTGAAAACCGCTCTATAGTATGCCTAGAACAAAAAGTAAGCAATAATTTAAAAAGAAAACTTGCAATGAGATTCAACTGAATTCTTTCACCTGCAATTACTAGTAACACAATAAATTTCTTTAATAGGAAGAAACATGATCATCATTATGGCGAAACCCTTCTGTCTTGGAACTTTCCTGTTTGTCACGTGGTCAGTGCTTGGCTTCCTCCACTCAGGTAATTTAGCGATTGCTGTATTTTAAAATAGAGCGCTTTTCAACCATGAGTGTCGTAAAACTAAAACGAAAGTAATTACCGAGCCAATCCACCATGTTCTGAAGCAAATAGAACCTTTCAGCCAACCACAGAACGAAGTAATTCATGAATTGGTTTTACTAGTCAATCAGACCGCAAACTAAGTCGAGGTAGCGGAGCCAGCGCCAAACGCGAGAAAAAGAGAGTGACGAAGTCGCAATTGGTTCTAGTAGGTTTGTATCCGATTGGTTGAAAAGTTCACGCAAGTTTTTTTATATCCATTCACAGAGCAAGCCAAAGCAATCGCGTAATAACTTTCCGCAGTCAATTGAAAACCACTCTAATTGCCCATGTTCATCCTAATATCCAAATTGCATTGCACTTTGTTTCTAACACTAGGTTAACTAATTGCTATTTTAGCCACGAGTTAACAAACCTGCGGTTAAGAAATTTAACCTTTGGTTTATAGCCCTAACCACGCATGGTGGGAAAATCTCCAGTTTGCTTGTTGATTGCCAAATTGAGCTTCCGCCAGACAAACTTTGTTTACGTGTCTTGAGGCGTTATCCAAAATTGTTTCTCTTCAATTATTTGAATTTCTAAGAAGATTTTTGCCGAGTAACAGTTTCAAAACAAAAACTTTTGCGCGCAAAGCATTTTGGGTGAATATGGGCTCTCAGCCGGATTGTCTAAGGTATAATATCGCACTCTACTTGATCGCTTTTTGCCGAATTCTACAATCTTTTTGTCGCTCTCCTAATGGCGTTAGCGTTCCGTTTTGCTTCGAGTTTGTTTGTCCGGATTCTGTATGAAACCTAAATCTGGTGATAAGTGTCCCCTGCTTCTTTTCTAGTTTCCAATCTCCCATTGCCTCGAAAGAACACAATCTCAGCGATTCCCTTTCATGTAATTTCCCTTTCAGTGTCTCCTGAAGAATTGGCTGACGACCCCGGGGCCAATTCCGTGCCAGGAGAGAAATCACAGCTGAAATGCAGTGAATATAATTTGGAAGACTGTCTTGAACGGCTAAGAGTTGGCCGCAGGGAGGAAAAGTTAGCGCAGTCAAGAAGGGGTATTGACTGCGGAAATCCGTCCAATGCGAAGACGTCAATATGTCGAATCTTTCTCGGGAGAAAAAGGGAATCGGAAAGTGGGGCTTCCATTTATGAAGAAACCCTCAAGACTAGAGACAATGCTATCAATCCTAAGATACAAGTTCTTTCAAAAAAATTTTGCAAACCCGAAAATCCCTTCTGTCGCTTTCCCGGTGGAAAGGAGAAATTATTGGTTAAGAAGAGAAGTGAAACGATTCCTGAATGGAAAACAGGCGGCACGAGCGATGATAATGAACCAAGCAACGAGATGTGCGGTTTTGAAGACTTAATTTGCATGACCGGCAAAAGAGCGGTAGGTATATGGTGTATTTTTCAATGGACGATAAATGACGTATTCCTCTGTGCTCCTGCTTAAGTTCTCTCTCTCTCTCTTAACGAATGAAAAGGTAAGAGAAATAAACGTGAGAGAGGAAATGTAGTTCATTCTTTGCGTCTCTTGTGGGATAAGAATTTAGCTTCGTTTAAGGAAATTTATCGGAGGAAAAACGCGGTCAAAAGTTGCAAAGGCGTAACGTGTATTTATTGTTCGAGAAAAACCATTCGATAAGCTTAGATCATGCTAAGAATAATTCTATGGTTGCGAAAATATACGCGGGCTTTAAACCGTATCCTGTGGAACGATTAGTTTTTATCACTTTCAGCTACACACTGCATGCATCGCTAACTTTGCGAATGTACAAAAAGCAATAACAAACAAACCAAAAAAAACTAGCTGGGAAAATGTTTAACACGGGGTGTACTATTGATAACGACTAGTAGACTCATTATGTATATCCGATAATTAAAAGTTTACAAGCTTTGAACAACGATGGCCTTGCATGGCGAACCAAACCGCAACTTGGGAGTATCGATATGAAAAAATAACCACGGTAGGGGCTCAGTTGGTATTTCACAAGTCCATGTGACATAGACTTCTTTCACTCCCGAACTAGGGACAGGACTATATATGGACTAAATAAATGCCATTTAGTTAAACGTGAGGTGGTTTTTAGTTAGGTGTCGCAAGGCCCAAACAATTTAATGAAGCGATACCATGTCACAACAGACAACAATCAAATTCTTAAACAATCAGAAGGCAACTTAACAGTTAATCAGATAAAATAACATGAGGCCGATCGGGGCTGGGCGCGAAAAAACAAAACTTGGTTTGTTTTGCTTTTCATCGATTGGGCGAACTTTTTCGGCCAATCAGCAAACGAAGCAATGCAAAGCATGAAGTTTGTTGTCGCCCTTAAGTGAATGTTATTGGTGAAACTGTGTCACAGCTTCGACTCGTTTTTACCTAGAAGTTAAATAAAAATGAGAGTGGTAAAGGGTATTTTCGTGACTCGCGATCAGCTCTTTTTTTTTCCTCGTGAAATGTGAAATGGCTAATTTTTTCTCGTGAATCGTGATTTCCATAGCAGCCGTAAGGAGTGATTTTGCAAGATTATTTTTCGTGAAACGAGAAATACACGTTTAATTCGCCGTAAACCGTGATTTTCGTTATGTCTTCGTTTTCGTGAATTGCGAAAGGACCGTTTTATTTTCCGTGAAACGTTATCTAAACCCGCCTTTACCACCTTCAAAAATTGGTTAAACCCAGCTTAACTCTGTTAAAAACGAATTCAACCATTAAGGCACATTCATATTCCCAAGATTGGACTGAAAACTACATTATTTAGTGATCGAAAGTTGTTTTATCGCCAGGCCCCTCAAGTCGAATGCAAAGATAAATACGAGTCTTACAATCCAATGTGCCGTTGGTCCGGCACCGGAAGAAAGTAACTTTAAAAGGTATGTAAAAGGTAATTGTTGTTTCTATAGAAAAGAATCAATGGAGAGAACAATCGCCTAGCTAAGACATATGTCAGTAATTTGATGATGCTCAGCGTAAGAATACTTTCCTGTAGTTTTCCTGGTGCAGAGAACTTTTCAAATGGCAGCTTATCCGTATCAGTTTGCTCTTACTCGCGGACGATTTGCTGCCACAAGAGCTTCTTGGAGGATCATAATACGAAGCGGTTCTCATTCTTTTTGTAATCAACCAACAGGACGACCAATTGCTGCGACTTGTGTTTGAATTTTGCCACGGATTTCATAATTCCCACTGAAAATCCGGAATTTGATTTCGGCCCAAGTATCCACGAAAACCGAGTGTTCTTTAGTCAAAACTCATTTTCGGATTGAGCATACAAGATGGAATTACTTAGCAAAGACGACTGCAAAAGATAGACGCCCGACCAAGGAAGAAAACGTGAATATCTCTTCTCGGGCCCCAAGTGTAAGAAAGCGTTCAACAATTTTTTGCTTTTTCAATTGCGCAATAGGCAAATTATTAACACGAGTGCAGGACAGTCGAGCATCAAGCCGAGGGTCTAACTCTGGATACGTTATTAAACTTATTCTTTAGCAAGCGTCGGGGGTTTTAATTCAATCGGACAAGATATTCAGGGCACGGAAGCTTGATTGCAGGAGACTGCACTGATTCGCTTTCATCATCAACATCATCATCGTCATCAACAGGATTATTATCCTCAATACTATTTCCATTACTAAGAGGACATTTTCAAAGTGAAAACATATGAACGAAGAATATTTATCTGTCTCATTTCAGAGAAGTTGCTAAAATGCCAAAGATTCCTATGAGCTCTATGGAGTTTGAAAGAAGACGTGTAAAGACTCGTCCAGTTGAAACTCAAGGCCTTATCTTTGTAACCGCGATCTTCTCGGTCAAAACGTTTTAGCTTTGTATCGTAAAACAATTATCAAATAAAACCAGTCTTGCAGTGTCATTCATTAAACTTAATGAAGATCTTTTCCGAGTCGGCGTAGCAAAATGACGAATAATCGGCGCGGGTAAATTGTCGCGCGTTAGGGCTAGGGTTAGGTTTCTTTTCTGGACCCGCGACAATTTACCCGCAACCCGTGACAATTCAACCGCGCTGATTGCAAGAGCCGAGGATAAGGTGAGTACCTCATCCTCTCTTGCCTGGGATGTATGACCCTCTAAGCCACAATATTAACAGGTATATGCACATTCTCCTTATTGTTTTCCACGGGTTTCCTGTTTTACTTGTAAGGAGAAGTTATTCAAAGAACAAGATCACATGCTCCAAGTCATAGACTAGTCATGATTCTCTTCTTGCACCTTGAGGAGCTACCACGGCTAGTTTTTTTTCTTTTTTAACTTATGAACCATCAACTAGACACAATTTTGCCTAAGAGTCTATCTTTTGTTTATTCAGTGGATAATTAATGAATGACACCATGTTAAACACGATCATGTTTTAAAAATTTTTATGACTATAAATCTTTCATGTTCATAAGCTGCGCAATATTAAGGTAATAACTAACAGTTTAAAGATCATAAAACAGAGAATTAAAAAAAACAACATTGGTTATGATCAGTGTCAAAGCGGTTCAGCTGAAGCCATTAACTCCTCACCAGCTGCTCGTTTGTCAAAAGAGTAGAGAAATTTTTAGGTTTAAAAACACTAAACCATGATCCACTCAATCTAGGAAGCTGCTTTTTCAACACGTCTTCAAGCTTATTTATTGCCACTCATTCGCGACTAAGTGGCTCTTCGTTTTCAAGCTGGTACTGAATTATAAAAAAGGCTGAAAAGTTTCGGGTCCTTGAGGAATGTATGCAGCCAACCTATAATATTGTCCTCCGATCCAACATTGGGGATGTCGAAAATGGATTGGCAAGTCTGCAAGCCACGTAACTATTCATGGCTTGAGGAATCCCGCAAATATTCCGTTTGATAGACGTATTTGTAATTTTTTCGGCATCACAATCCGTAGATATTATGCTGACATCCCCTTTGACCTCACCATAAATTTCAATGACATTGCCTTTATCGTGCTCATTCAATTCCTCTTCAAAGTTTGTTTGCACAGCGACGTCATCTTTATCCACTATTAGGGGGAAAAAAAGCAATTGATTAATAGTCTTTTCCATCTTGATCGACAGCTGATTTCTTGAGAAAGCAACGTTAGATTGTTTGGTCAAAGTACCTCTTAACGAAAAGATTTCGCAAGGTAACTGTTGATACTGAGGCGTCCAGGTACCTAGTTGGGTCGTCAAATGACCTTGACCCCGTGGCCATTACACCACATACACTCAACTGAAAATCATTCTAAAAGTAACGATATAAAACAATACAGTCACGCTATACCACACAGCCCAGCAAAGTACTCGTAGTAAGAATGAGAGAAGCCTAGGAAACAATTGAGAATACAGAAGCGTAACGCTTGGAATGAACATAGCAGAGGGAAAAGTAACGTCCTTCGGCTAACACCCTTTCCCTGCCCCAATGAAACCCCCTCCCCGCCTTCGAACAGACGTACATCCCCGATTTGGGAGCCCCCCACGTTGGGAGCCAAGAGTTCTTAGCCATATCACTAGGTAGGGGACGAATTTCATCGCATAAGTCAAAACTGATATCAGCGCAGAAAGAAGTTCACCTTTTCTTTTGCAAATGAAGATGGAATCGAAGAACAGTAGAATGGAAACTAATGCTACCAAGGCCGCTGTTCCTGGCGCGAGACTCTGGACATTGCGCACAAATTGGTCGCACGATGGGCAAACGTTCCTGAATAAGATGGAGATAGGCACATAAATAACAAATTTGACAGTTTCTTGACACACAGAAATTGAATCCGCAACAATCTCCTGCACTTTGATGAGCAAAACGTTCCTATCAGTAACTTGCAAGTAGCATAAGATGCAGCTCGCATGCAAGCAAGATTTGGCCTGAAAAAGAGTTACAACTTACGTCATGTTAGTTCGTGGATTCATTTCTTGAATTATAGCAATGATCACACCGCTGGACAGTTTATCCGTAAAGCTGATGGTCCCGTACACGAAAGCACCAGATTGCTGTCAAAAAAGAGGCGTTTCAGCAAATTAAGTTAAGCAAAATTAGCAAACTCGGACGCCAATCTGCTGTTATGGTGCAGTAGGTTTTAGTTTCAAACAGCTTACAGCAGTTGTTTTCCATACAACCTGCAAAATTAAATTTGGCACGTGAATTAACCTCAATAAGTCACTGACGCCACCGAGCTACCTTGTCATGTCCAATTAGCTCTGCAATCAGAGATAATGACGTCACTAACATAACAGATCCTCCACATCCCATAATTACAGCAGTCACATAAACAGCGTTCTTTCCTTCGACATCTTGCACATAAAACCAAAAACAGGCGCTCAGGGCCAACATACACCCCAGAGAAAATGTAATCTGCAAAATCAAAATATGTAAAACAAGCTACCAATAAGTCACAAATTGTGTTAAGGATTAACAAACAGGGTTCATTCACTTTTTAGACCAAACATTCAAGGACTTTTCAAGGACTTTCAAGGACCTCATTTTGAAAATTCAAGGACCTGTCTCTTATTTACCTCGGAGAATTTACCCATGAAAATGGTCTAACAATACGACTCTTCCTCACTTTCCACGATGTACACGCGTGAAAATAATGCAAACTAAGGCACTGGTAACCATTTTTGACCCCACAGCTCGTCACGTTTATATGGCATGACTTGAGCGGCTGATTACTGTCAATGAAGTTTTTTAAAGATTGAAAATGCGGGTCAATAAAACTTCGAGGGTTTCCAAGGACCAGGAATGAATAGCAGAGATTTTCAAGAACTTTCAAGGGCTTGAAAATGTACTCTCAAAATTCAAGGGTTTTCAAGACGCGCACGAACTCTGAACAAACCAACAGGCTTGTTCAAAGTTTAACCTTAATTCTTAGCAGGACACTATTGCTTGCTCTCAGTGGCAGTGTAGCATGTCCAGTAACGAAGACAACTGAGAGGAATCAGTTTGTCATTCGAAGGTTTCAATAGTTTTGTCCCGGGATGCATATAAACTGAGGCCTCACGGGAAAAATGAGAAGCTCAGGACAATACGAAGTTAGTGAGTGGCTAAAAATAATTGCGCCACTTTTTCAACCAATCCGAGGCAAAAGCAAAACAATGGAGATTTACTCCCACGCGTTTCTCCGCGCTTATGTATTTCCTTCAGGTTATGATTGGTTTATTTAATTTTCGGTGAATGTTGTGATTGGCCAATTTAAGAAAACTCATCATTTGAAGCCCGTTCTATCTCCATTAATTTTGGTCATTAACAAAAGGCAAGCCACCATGAAGTTTGAAATGTGCGTGTTTCTGAAATCTCAAGAGTAACTAACTAAGCCATTCAGCGGTATCATTTTACAGACTAAGCAAATGAAACAAGGAGATTTGCGCATCTGAGATTTAATAACTTGTTACACTTTTGCTAGATTATCTTATAGCGACTGCTGCGCAGTATATTTTTAACAAGCTTTGCAGTTATAATGATATACTATACGCTAACCTTGCTGCCGAGTCTCTTGTTTAAAGGTTTGACAATTCCGCTGGCAAACACTCCGCTGATTAAGACCACAAGAGGAAAGTAAGCAATAGCTTCCTGAAACAAGAAAGGTAACATCATTAGCAGACATTAAGAGAATGGCCATTTTTTCGTTTTCTGTGTAAATACAACCTCGTTCCCAGTGTTCGGGTCTTGGATGCGTTTACGGCTCTTGAGTTTAGACTGATGCACTTAACAATGTTTGGCAGATATTTAAAAAGGACAGAATTACCTTTTGAAAGTTGAGGGTCTCCGTGAGATAAAGAGGCAAATACGACTGAGACACGTTCACAACGAGGCGGCTACACGTGTAAATCAGTCCCGTCTGTGAATAAAACCACATTAAGTCGCGGTTACACGACGCGTTTTGCTTCCACAGATGAAGAGATATTTTCCAACTAATTGTCACGTCTCCTGCGGGCGAGAGTGGCCATACTATTTTGACCCAAGTTTGCCTTACATATATGAAGGGAACGCGAGTGCCGGCATTGGCCTCTGCATGGAAAAATCTTTCTATCTGATTGAGTATTGTGTTCTGCAGAGTTAGTGAGCTTAGTTCGGCTTGTGATAAATTAGCAGTGAAGGCTGAACGTCAAAAGTGAGATTTCAGAATCCTTGCATGTCTGTAAGCGCAGAGGATCACAACAGAATTAGTGTACAGATCTGTATTTGAAAACTTAGCGCCGGTTGGAATTTAAGCTGAATAAAGGCATAAAACCTTGTAGAAAGCTGGATCTTTTAACCAGTCTTTCCATGTTCTCTGATTGCCACGGATGGAAGAATTTCTTGTGATTATTTCGTTTCTTTGCCAGTCTTGGAGCTCGGCCTTTTCCGCTTTTGAATCAATGGAGGAATGGGCGGGTGACAGGAAGTCATCGCCACAGGAAGACTGCGCCGGGCTTTGCTTCTTACACACCGACGTCATAACTCTCTGAGAAGAAAAGCGGCGAGGTGAAGACGAAGGAACACAATCTACTTTAAGGAGCGCTGGCGGGAGAAAAAAAAATGTCATTTAATTAGCAGTGGACAATGCATTGATGAACCCGTCGGGGACCGTACCACTATTGCTGGTCTTGATGCTTGCACAGCTCAACCTCCTCGTAGGATCAAGGGAAGACATAAATGGCTTGGGTTTCCTTCATTTTGCATTTACTGTAATAGTATTTTGTTGCCAAGGGGTTAAAGTATACGGTATTCTGTATTAGGTATTTAGTCTCAATGATATGATTTTGCAGTTTAGTGTTGTGGTCTATTGGTCTATTTCAGGACAAAGAAATTGGAAAGTATATTGATATTTCACCGCCTCGCCTGGTCTGTATCCAATTTCATACCTTTTCTTTCAGCTGCAGCCGTCTTCTTTCCATGTTTTTTCGATTTCCTTTCCTCTTGCCATTGCATTAAGGCCTCCGATGGAGGTTCCTTGGTCCCGACGTGGAAAATGATATTAAAGAGTGTTCCAGTCGCCACGACGATAAAACCGAGGTACTAATCAGTTCAGGAGAAAATTGTTAAAAAAATGTTTGATAAAGGCATGTGTTTTTTGTCTTTGTTTGTTTGTTTTCCGTTTTGCCATATAGTTATAAGGGGATGATCAATTGAAACTAATGCACTAACTTTCCCGACAGTTAAACCAAAATAATATTTGTTGCTAAGGACGATATCATTGATTGACAGTCGACTTTTCGTGGGCCATGTGTAATAAGGTTTCGACGAATGTGCCATGTAAAACACATATGCATGAAGACTGCATCTGTTCCTTCCTTTTCTTTTCGTTTTGCCGGAATCAGCAACTGTGGTCAACGTCGTCTGTATCGACACAGTGAACCCAGCTAATAAAACTTATTTTTCCGAAAATTATTTTCATACTCACTATTAGCCTATGTTACACTGCATGGGCAATTTTTGTCGCAACAATTTGCACGAAAATTTTCCGCAGTTCAATTGCGAAAAGTAGAAGTCGGTTCTACTTTCCGCAACGTTGCAACAAATTTTTGAAACATTTCGCAGGGGTAACAACAATTCTGCAATTTGTGCCGCAACGTTTTGTTGCATCATCCAGATGAAGATACGCCTATGCGCTCGTTTGATCATCGAGAGCAAGACAAGTTGCAAGCAGTGTTACCTAGGGTACCACCTGTCGCACAAGTTGTATCACAACAAAAATTGCGAGATAGCGGAACTTGCATAGGGTAACACCGTCTTATGGTAAGCCTTCTTTTAGATTGTAGGTTCTAAGAGTGTTGAACAGTACACTTGGTAAATATCACTGTCAACTCACCATGAACTGTTTCCAAACATTTGGAGAAAGTGTTTTTTCGCTGCTTTGACCCAGAAGAATCCACGTAACCCCGTAGACGTATATACCGCAGAGAAATGTGAGGGCAGACCTAGAGACAAGAAAACATGTCGGAACAGATCTGGTCACAAGTTTTGTACGTGGACAAGTTCCGGTCAGACGCTATTCGTCGTCGGTGGCGGACACGTTCTGATCCGCTCAGCTGGACTAGTCAGAAGATAATTATGCGACCAACCTTGACTATAGTTACCATTGCTTGACAAGATTTTGATCGCAAATCTCCCTCTGTGCTATGCATTCACTGCAATTTTAGCCATTTCTGGCAATATTCACGATGGCTTCAGGCGAAAACTTTGAAATCTAATCAACGGAATTAAACATTTCGAAGTTGAGAGGGTTTAATATTATACTGATCACTGAACTCGCTCACCGTAATGCGCTTAGCTCGACTCGCTGGCTTTCTCGTTTGCCTATTTCAGGAATAAGTGACATGTGTCCAATTTGAGTACTTCCCCAACCAAATCCAGATACCAGGGAAAACGCAGTGTAGTAGAAGAATTTTGCGGTGTTTTTAGTATCCGTGCATACCAAGCATTGGTTAAAGATGAACGGAAATGACAGCGTAACGCAAACTGTGCCAACCAAATGCCACAGTTTCCTTCGTCCGTATTTGCAAACCGTTTTGTCGCACAGGACTCCAACTACTGGTGTACAAATTCCTTCGAAAACTTGGGATATGAGGATGACAAAACCTGCGTGAGAGTTTGTGAGGCCCGCTACTTTTGTTAGAAATACAAGTATATAACTAAACCATGCGTTCCCGACCAAATCGTTCAAAACGTGACCGGCAGAGAAGCAGAAGCGTTGAGCCAGCGGAAGGCGATCTCTTTTGGATGGCTTTTGTTTGATGAAACGAACAGAGACAAAACGACTGAGACCCATCTCAAGATATTTGCAGTCACCAATTGTAACCAGTGCGTGATGGGGTGAAAAAGGACCACCACGAATTTGACAACATGGTGAAATTCAGTGCATAAAAACATTACAAATTAGGCATTTATGTTTACATGTAAATAAAATCAATAAACAGGATATCCGGCAGAAGATAATAAGCGTGCGGACCCCCCGGGCTACTGTTGTTTGTTTTGCTTTGTTGTGATTTTGTTGTCTCTGTTCGCTAAAACTTTGGTTTCCTTTCCTCAGAACCCTCAGATACGAAAGTTATCTATTTTGACTTCAGGGTCAACTGTTTACACAGTGACGTATAGTGGCCAATTATCTGTCTCCATGTTAATTGGTAATGTAAACAATCTTCGCAAAATAGTGAGTGGTAATCATAAATTGGGTTTTCGAAATACAACAAATCATGGGTGCATGATCAACATATTTGATCTTTTCTCCTGCCCTAACCATTCCAAGAATGAAACATTATTTCTTTTTGAAATAGCTCCTTGTTGTCAATTGAAGGTGGCTTACTACCGTTTGCATGTAGGGGTCACCAGATGCTTTCGACTATCTATCTGACAGGTGACCATTTGTGGGAACAAACCGCAACGAATGCAAAGTCAAAAACATCGTACAAGACACTGGGTATTTGTAATTTCACCATCCTCTTGCTAGAGGTGGCTTAAAACAAGCCACCGAGGGGTTTTCAGAGGACTGAGTTCTAATTATCTGAGGACGTTTTACTCAAAAACCAGCTGTACGACCCCACCTCAAACATTCCCATTTAAACTTTGGATAAAAATAAATATAAAAAAATGGAAATTTAGAAAAACATTTTAAAATTGGTGTAACAGATTTTGAAAAAAAAATTGTCTGCAGATCGATCTTGGTGTATATTAAAAAAATATCAAGAAGACTTTTTTACCGATACGGCAGCCATCTTGGATTTCTTTGTTCTACGAAAGATATTATGGGATGCCCAGGGGGCAAATTCATACACGTTGTAGGTATAAATTTGGTTTTCCTTTGAAAATTTTCAAGTCACTTTGATTTTCACATCCTTTGTTTGACGCCATAATTAATCTGAGACAAAGGACATACGAAAATATTATTGAACCAAAACCAAATTTTTACCCACGTTGTGTGCGAATTTGCCCCCTGGTATCCCATAATATATATTTTTCGGAATAATAGAGTTCAAGATGGCCGCCGTGGTTTCTTTGGGCCTTCCTGCCATGTTTTAGCAAATCTTTGTAAACTAATATTGTATTATAACAAGGTGGCGGATAAAGAAAAAAAAAAGCCTATCGAGCATCAGTCCTATGGCTAGATTTCGAGAAATTTACGATCAAAAAAGGTTTCGTACGACCTCCATTTCGAGCATGCGCAATACTGCATAAACCGCTGGGAAAACTCCATTCACTTATCTGCATGCGCATTCCATATAATTTTAAGAAACGTTCTGGGCTCCGCGAGCCCGAAACAGAAAAAAGACCTTGGTGCGGACGCCATTTTGTTCAGGGGGTTTCCTTCGTCACTCACGTGATTGTCAGCCACCTTAAAACAGCAAGTTTGTACTCAGTATTACTTCTTGAGATTGTATTCGGGCAAACTAGTCTAAAATTAACCAATACGATTGGATTGGGAACTCACCGGCTTATGCGTGCCAGGAACAGTGTAAAATTAGAAGTTGATTGTAATCGGAAGGCCTCAAGTTCGACTCCTTTTAGGATCACTCGGGTTTTTTCACGAGCATGCTCTTCGGGCGTTCTGTCGAGCACTACGAAGTCTCGAACGTTTAGCCGGACCCTCCACCACACCCATGATTTCCACGCCTGTAGACTCCCTCTCGGGAAGAGGAGAAGGTTAAAGAGTGACTCACCTGATTGCGTTTAACTCGACTCTTTCGCCGGCTGATTTGGAAATTTCTGGTATCAAAGACAAATGACTGACTTGCACACAGCCCCAGCCAAACTGAAGGATACATCCGCAAATAGAGTAATACGCAAGCTTCGTAGCTTCGCTGCTGTTATGGCAGCCAATGCAACGGCTAAACAGGAGCGGAAATGCCATGGTGCTGCCCAGAGTGCCTATTAAATGCCACGTTTTCCGTCTGCCATATCTGTTAACGGTGCGGTCGTTCAAAAAGCCGCTGAATGGCGTACAAATTGCATCAGTGATCTGGCCAAGTAATATAACTAACCCCGCATAAGCGTTCGAAAGACCCGCGACCTTAGTCAGGAAAATTATTAAGTAGCTGAACCAAGCATTTGCAGTGAGGTCATTGTAAATGTGTCCAGCGCCGTGAGAGAATTTTTGCCCAAAAGGCAAGCGTTCTTTTCTTTTTTGTTGTTTTCCAGTGGAGTTCTTGTCGTGAAACCGTCCAAAACACTCAAAGACAGCCATGTGTCAAAATCTTTGCGTAACAGCGACAAGATTTTTTTTTCTGTGCGCGTACTTCTTGCTTCGGCGTTGCGTCGTAAGTGTTCAGTAATCAATACAGGACCAACCAAATGAAACAACGGATGAGTTTAAGCTTACGTACCCTGACTCCGGAAACCTGATAGCGCAGAACTGGTGTTTAATAGGAAACAAGACCACAACAGGTTGCATTTAAAGATGGACGCGAAGATGAAGCAAACATTTGTAGAGGTTATAAAAAATTTACTCTGATTACAAGCGACCTAGCTCAAAGTCCTCAAACTCGAAAAACGCAAACAAGGGCGCACTCCTCTTCATTTAAAACTTGTTTTGGTGAGAAGATATTTTCTTTAGTTCAGAACTGTTGGCGAAACGAAAGTAAATGAAGGCGGGGTTTACATAAAAATAGTTGAGCTGCAAAGTAGAGTAAAATTTGCTTTCATCTTGAGTGTGGTCCTCAGAAAGTGTTATTACAATGAATATTTGGTCTTTCGTTTGAAATCGTTCTATAGTCTTGAACCAACAGATCCAAAACAATTTCTGAATTCAACTTCTTTTTACCCAGATTTTTCTAATCACAAACGTCTGCGGTCACTACATTTTAATTAATCATACGTTTGGACGTCAAGTGTTGATAGTGTCTGCGGTTCTTTTATTAAAAAGAACGGGTACTTTTTGCAGAAGAATTATTAAATTACTTATAGCATGGCAGTAATGGTTTATAAACATTTAACGATAACACTTTTTTCAAACTTTGAATTCAGTTCAAGGCCAAAATAAAATAGTCGAAAGATCGTTGACAATGAATTTCTGAAAAAATGTTCCCTGGTTTCTTTACAAATGAAATGTAATACTGAAGGCAAAAATGTCCTAAAAATGGCTTCTAAAATTAAGTTTTGAATCAAGCACAAACAAGGAGACGATTAACAGATTTGGCAATCACAGTAGTTTAAGCATCGGATTCACCAACCAATCAAACTATCGTACCTCCTACTTTTTCCCGGCTTTGTGCTTTGTATATATGAATTATTTCATATATACTTCACATTTGTGTTAATTGTTATCCATTTTAGAGCTTAGGCATACGCCTGAAAGAATCTGTCTATATGTGGGGTTACTTTTAACTCTAAGGCTGTAAACGTGAAGTTAGTATTTAATGCATCTCATAAGGAAGACACTGAGTTCTCTATAAAACTATGAAAACCCTGAAGCCGCCCCGAATAGGCGCATAAAATTACTCCGGCATGCATTGTAGGCAACTACCGTTAGAGAGGAGTGCAAAGGACATAAGTTCGAAAACATTATTTTGTTGCGTGCGAAGTCCTTAATGTCCGGTTATTAAAACAGATAACAATTAATTGCCCCGGCAGAGTGAAAATCCCCGGCTTAGCAGTGTTAACGAACCACGTTAGCCCACAACTCAAATCCACTTTTTCAACGGAGTCATTTGGTAGCGTCACCAATAAAAAAGGGATATAAATTCTCAACGACGTCGCAGTTACAAAAGAGCGACAACAATATGGAGAGGCAATAAGAGGCTACCTAGCTCAGCTTACTAAAAATTAAGATACCAAGAGTTAAAACGAGCAATCTCGAATCAATTAAAAAAAGACATGCAAAAACAAAAACAAAGCAAAAAAACAAACAAACAAACAAAAACAAAAACACTGGGAACCTCTGCATGAATAAGTGGACTCAAATCAACCTGCTCTCAGCTTTTGTTATGCCGCCTCCCTCTCACATCTTCAGTTGTTTTTCCACTCTATTGTCATAAGCCGGCTCTTTCTCGGTGAAGGTACGTACCTTATATATAGGCAGGTGTAGTATGTGGACCCCTCTTTCTGTATTTTTCCTTTTGTATAACGAATGTCATCATTTTTGTTACAAAAAATATATTTTCTTTTGCTATATATATATATTTCTTCTTGTTATTGTAATTCCTTGTTGTGTAAGTAATAGCGACAATGTGTCTGTTGTACTGTATTTATGTATAATAATGTTTGTATGATATTAAAAAAGAAAGAGCGACAACAATGGATAACCCAACACATGATTAAAAAAACACATCAGTGATAATTTTTTTTTTTATAATTTAAATACAAAGGTACAAACTGTTCCTTCCATGAGCGAGTTAAAATCATGGAGTGTTTATTATAACGAGCCAGCGCTTCGACACGTACACTACGTCATTTTACTTCGAGGCGACTTGACAGTCATTGAATGATACAAGCCAACCTTAATTTATGTTGTTATGAATAAACCGAAGCCTCCAGGTGAGGCAAAATAAATTATGTTTCTTTTGCGCAAGATACGGGTAACTACAACTTGGTGTACGAGAGAGCCAGGCGTCGCGAACGCCGTACCCCTCAGCATGCCCATGTATGTGCTCAGCGTGATTTTGTTGCGAGGGTTTTATCAGTAAGACGTTTCTTTCCCAGTGGTATCACGTCCAGTAGCAAAGTGCATCTCTACTATTCATAGTTTGATAATATCAGTATGTATTGTTAAAAATGGTTTGCCATTTTTTCTTTTTTTTTTAATTCATCATTTTAAAATTTTGTAACCCATTCTCTGGCTGAAGTGCTATTTTCACGTTGCATACTTCACGTCGCGTCCATTTGTAAACGCACTGTAAACGAGTAGGTTTTCATCGTCATCATCACCATCATCCTTTTACAGATACTTCTTCCATTCTGTGAGTTTCTTGTGTTTTGGTTAGATCTCTTTAGTTGCGAGTTTCTCTTCAGGCAATGGCGACTCACATTTACTAACCACGGCAACTCTGCTCGTTGCTCATAGTAGTAGACTTGTCACCAGGTTCAAACTCTGACTTCGATCAACTGACAAGCCTTCTTTAGCAAGTTCACGGACCGCCAACGCAAGTTTCCCCTCGGTCTCAAAAGAGGCGAAGAATCTTTGATCAACATTAATCACTGAATTAAGTAAATCATAACACCGTTCTTCGATCTACCATGGGCGAAGGAAGAAACGCTGAAGCTAGTCTCATCCCAACATAGCTTTCCGTTGTGCTTGCTGATTGTGGCATCGTAAAGTTTCTGGCTTTGAATGAACGACCGTAAGTTCTTCTTTCGTATTCTTTTTCTTCCGAGTTCGTCAAATTAAAGTCCTGCAAATCGTTAGGCCTCTCTGTGATGGACGCCGTACCTATCCCGCTAGATCTATTGCCACAGTCGTCTTTGAATTCGTCTAAGCTCACTTGGATTTCAGCGTCAACCATTGTTGCTAAAAGCCAATCAAAAACTGAAAATTAGAGTGATTGCCTCTGACTCCTAATACTAACAGGATGGGAAATTGAGGATCCTGCTGAATGGCTTTACGATGCATATTGAACAATGCATCAAAAGATTAGGAAACTATAGAGCCCCACGGGTTCAAACAGTCACCGGCGATCATACGATGTAATCGCTGAGCTTAGGATACACATAGTTGGTGTGTTAGGGAAGTACACAACAGACCAATAGTAGTGTATAATTTCTTATAGAGAGTTGTATTATGTGATGTACCGGTAATGCTTTTTGTTAGTCATACTCTTGCAGTCAGACGACAGAATTACAGTCGTTGAGCACAGTGTGTGTCACAAGCAGGTTTGTTTACTTCATAATTAATCCCGCTAACAATGCATCCACAGTATCACATAACCCCTCACCTCTCCTCTTGCACACGAAGATCGATTCGAAAAAAACCAAAACACAGACAAGTCCCACCACAGCAGCCGCGCCTGGAGCTATGCTTTGCACGTGACGCACATACTCAGCACACGTGATACACTCGCCTCTGAAAAACAATTAGGCCAATAAGACGACTATTGCAGACGTAGATAAGAAGATTAGAATAACGACAACATTGTCACCACTGATACTGTTCGGAGCTGATACCTTTGCTCGTCTTGTGGATTCAAATCTTGAATGATTTTAAAAATGGCCCCACTGAATACTTTGTCGAAGAACCCAATGAAACCATACACGAAAGCACCAGATTTCTGTAAAAATAAATTGCACGCATCTCTCATTGAAGGAATTGAGACCCGTTCGCAGAAGTGAAAAGTAAAATGGCATAAATACGTCTCCGAAGACTTACCTTGTCGTGTCCAATGAGATGCGCGATTAAAGAGAGTGACGCCACTAACATCACCGAGCCCCCGCTGCCCATAAGTATAGCAGTCGCATACACGGCTGATCTTGCATCAAGGGTTTGAACAAAAAACCAAATACTTGCGCTTATTGCCATGAAGGCACCAAGACAGAATGTGATCTATAAATGTTGTGAAAAAACAAGCTAAATTAGGATATGAGAGGGTGAAAGCCTTTTCATCTTTTTTTAGCTGTAGCTTTGTTCAGTTCTTAATTGATCTGATACTTAACTGACCTTACTTCCCAGCCGTTTGTTTAATGGTTTGACAGCTATGCTTGCCAAAACTCCTGTCACGAGCACAACTAGAGGAAAATATGCGATGGATTCCTGTATACCAGGGATAAGAACAGTTTGAAAACGAATTAATCAACGGTCGACCATAACTATACACTACGTCATTTCGCTTCGAGTCGGACTTGACCACATTGTCGAATCAACTATAATACTTTTCCTACCTTTTCAAACCGCATTGTCTCCGTGAGGTACAGAGGTAGATAAGACTGAGAAACGTTAACGTACAAACGAGTGCAGATGTAAACAACACCCATCTGTAAAGGGACGAAAAAGAAAGTAATAGATTACCAGCAGCGTCAAAATACAGGCTTTCAAGCAAGGCCATTAAGCATGCGCGTTCACGTGTTCGAAATAGTCGCCAAAGATAAAAAGTCCAGGCGTTGTGATACGATTCTTGTTGGGAACTGAAATAAGTTCACCTAACTAATAAAAAATAAAATATACAGAAGCGAGGAGATCATTCTTCTTCCTACTGGAACTTTAAAGGGCCAAGTCAAGCAGTTAAATCAATAAACTTTAACTCCAACCTTATACAACCCAGGGCTACGCAGCCATTGCTTTTTAGTTTTTCCTTCTCCCAACACAACGTCCCTATTGATAATCTCCTGGGAGGCGTTAAGTGTTTCTCTGCTTTCTCCGCTGCTCACAGAATCCGCCAGCACTGTCCCGCTGTCTGCGCAATTCGTGCGTTTTTCTTTCTTTTCATTCATCGTCATGACAACAGCTTGTGAAGCTCCGCTCCCCCTGCTGGCCGAAGGGGGCTGGTAAAGAACTCGTGTAAGGAGAGCTGCATAAAAAATTTGTTTCTATCAGTCCAGTTATTAGCGTAACGACGTGCATATTCATACAGTTTGAGAGCCAAGCGAATACCGATGGCATGCATAATGTTTGATTTTCAAGTGAAAGGGGATTTAAACAGTATTTTGAATCTATAATTCAACCATTCAAAATGACAAATTAAATTTGATCCACGTGCACGATTAACACACGGCTTGGGAACTACGGCGATTTTCAGCATAACCGTAAACACATCCTGTTGCTCAGAGGAGCTTCTGGGATCAATCAATAGCCGTTCAGCGTTCGTCTATTGAGCCCGAACTCAAACCCCACTGAGAGAAGAAGAACAGCTGCTTCAAGCTGAATGCTGTTTGGCTCACAACCGTGAAATAAGGGCTAGTGGTAAAGTGAAAATTGATACAAATCGCTGTTAATCTTCCATGAGATTCTAATCCATAGGTAGGCTCGGTTATCGGAAGAACAAAAAATTACTTTAAAAGGATAAAATACTTGCCAAAAATTACCCCGGCCTTTAATAGGGTTCAACTGATGAAACATAATAGCCGCCTCAGACAGATTTATCTTTGATTACAAATCGAGCTTATTTATGTTCACCTTTTCGTTCGCTTCCATTCCTTTCAAATTTATTCCTTTTCTGTTTTCCATTCTTGCGTTTATCCAGCCATCGCTGCAGTGCCTCAGAAGGGGGCTCTTTGATCCCAACATGGAAGATGACGTTAAAGACAGCCCCGGTGCAGACAATTATAAAACCGAGATACTGTGAAATAAGAACGAACAGGATTTTAGCTACGATTCATAAGAAAGATAGTAGCGGACTAAGCAACTATGACGGGCGTTGACGAAAGCGGGAAAAAGCCGTAAAAAAAAAAAAAACGATTTGAGGGGAACGCCAGCGAAAGCTGCTACACCTGTCGCGGCACGTGCGTTGCACATTGTCGTGATGGTGCATTTTGTTGCTGTCTCGTGCAAAAAACAAGGTGACGCCATGTCCATTTTCCGGAGGTCGTAGGCATATACAATGATAAATTTTTCGTTCTCTTTGTAAATTTCAACGCGTTGAATATGCGAGGAATTTACAATAACAGAAATAACGCGGAATGATCTTCTCCTGGCCATTATCGTCACTGCTTAAGTTCCATTATGCATCAGTCCAATCAAACCACTCCTTTGACGAATAATAGGTTGACATGTCATCCGGAGAAGTGGGGATGTGCGACTTACCATGAACTGTTTCCACATGGCGGACGAAATGTTCGCCTCCGAACTTCTTCCCAGTAAAATCCATGTCACAACAAATACGAAAATTCCACAGACAAACCTTAATGCAGACCTGATGAAAAGGGAATAAGCGTTAATATTTACTGTAATCTTCCTTATAGTCCGATCCCAATAAGAGTACCCGATTCTGTTCTAACGTGTCCCATGGCTAATTGGAGAAACGTGTTTGGGAGGGGCGACGCAGCGGAGGTGTTTTAACAAGGTGTCCAATTAAGATTATATTGGTTTGATAAACAGTTTTTCTTCAAATTCAAGAGTTTCAAGAGCTTATGTCAAAGGTTATATCTATTCGTCACTACAGCGCGCGTGAGCTAGAATAAACGATCCAAACACACGTTCGCCTTTTTATCTTCCTGTTGCATGACAAAATCTCCCAGGTGGACCGGACGCACAAGCAAAGCAACACCCACACTAAACGACATTGAACTATAATCTCTCCTCGTGGGCAATAAATCCTTAGGGCCCCTTCCGAGCAGTTTGACCAGAGATACGATGAACAACACAGTTAATCGACGTTAACTTAATGATATTCCAAAAGAAAGAGAAGAGCCGAGAAGACGACGAATAAAAAATGAGGGGGTAAACACTAGCAAAATGATAATCCGATTTGTTTTCGTAACTGTAGGTGTGAAGGAGCTGTTAAACGAGTTGAGGCAACGGCAACTGTTTCTGTTAGAATGTGTCAAGCAATCTGGTTACTTTTGTTTTCAAAACTACGAAATTGTTTAGTTATGCCCTAATCGCACTACAGGACAACTTGCATACGGATTTGATGAAGAGTTGTCGGCGGAAAATTATTTTTGTGGAATCGGCCAGAGACAAGGGTTTAAAACGTCTGTCTCAAAATGGACAAAAATATTATACCTAACCTCGGTTGCTACTGAGACATACGTGACCACATATAGGGTTATCCAGGTTTAAAATACCCTTGAGGAGGGTACTATTTTTCAAAGATGGTAAAACATAGAAAAAAAAGTCACGATTGCAAAATGACTTTCTGTTCTCGTTTCGCGGATAGCCCACCATACGAACCAACCCTGCTACAAATCACCTGCCAATTCACTTCCTAATCCCCCCTGCTTGTTGTTTCTCCAGATTTGTATCACTTAAGCGACGGTCTCTGAGAAGCTCGGGTGACTGAGAACAAACAACGTACCATGTCACCCTGCCATGTCAGATGTTTGGGCAGTCGAAGAAATTTTGTGCCTTAAGGTGCCGTTTATATGGAGAAAAGTTGTAAGAGGGTCACCCTCCCAGCCGAGTCAACTTTAGCGAGCGTTTATAAGACAAAAATTTTGTCCTGTTGAGCCGAGTCAAGAGCTGTCAACAGCGGTCGCGCGTGCTCCGTGTTGCCGTCCTTGACAAAGTTGACTACGAAAGAGGGTGACTCTGCCGGGCGGGTCACCCCTCTAGTCGAGCCAACTTTCTTTGTTCTCATGTAAACGGTTCGCCGCATTTTTATAGCAAAAGTTGGCTCGCCCAGGGTAACTCGTGTACACGGGTGACACTAGTCTAGCCGGGACAACGTTTCTCCGTGTAAACGGGACGTAAGAAAACAATTAAAAGAGTCTAAGGGAACTATACGTAAGAAATCGAGGTTTCGGGAACCGTGAAATGTGACTAAGACTTCGAAACACTGTATTCATTACCTCCAGCTGTGGTATTAACGGCCCTGACTCACGTCTAAACCGGTAACGAACACTTCCCGTGAGTGATGCATACAAAAGTGATGCATACAGTGACGCTACAAAACTTTCCTCGGGCTCTAATTTACTATGTTCCTCGTTTAATGATCCAATTCGATCGTGTGTAGATAAACTCTACAAAAGAAATTCGTATTCATCACTCCCGAAGGCCTCTTGTTAATGTGCCCTGGTTGGATTCGGCAGAAAGCCTGCGTAGCAAGAGCTCAAGTAGCCTGCGAATGTGCACACGCATTTCCGGTTGCCGTATCTCTTTCGACTGAAATGTGACTAAGACTTCGAAACACTGTATTCACCTCCAGCTGTGGTATCAAAGGCCCTGACTCACGTCTAAACCGGTAACGAACACTTCTCGTGAGTGATGCATACGTGAGGTTTTCCACGTGTGACGCTACAAAACTTTCCTCGGGCTCTAATTTCCCATGTTCCTCGTTTAATGATCCAATTCGATCGTGTAGATAAACTCTACAAAAGAAATTCGTATTCATCACTCCCGAAGGCCTCTTGTTAATGTGCCCTGGTTGGATTCGGCAGAAAGCCCGCGTAGCAAGAGCTCAAGTAGCCTGCGAATGTGCACACGCATTTCCGGTTGCCGTATCTCTTTCGACTGAATAAAACATTCGGCCGTGTCCTAAAAGTTTACCCCAGCGCCCGCAGGCTGTTAAGAAGAAGACATCATTGACAATATACTGAATATGTTGGCAAGCCCGACAAGACCTGACCCAAACAACACTCCTGCAGCACCGGAAATGCGTTTTCTGCCGGGATGAGGGTACAATTTGGAGCAAAAAGTACCGAAAGACAAGTAGATATATGTCGGAATAATTCGCTTTACTTTTGAGTTGAAATAGGCCAATTTCGATATATTTAAATTCACTCTTATACAAAAGGCATCATCTCAAGGCTCCGGGGAATAAACTCATGCAAATCGCTCCTTTATATCCCAGAGCTCGAACTCATATTTATTGTTTGAAAATGAATTTTAAAATATTGACTCAACATGACAGGGTAGACGTAAAACTTATTCGAGTCCTCTTGTCACAGCGAATATGTAAAGAATAACGAAGTACCGGTATATTGAGCCGAGTTTGAAAGGTCAGAGATACAGCCACTGTAAAATGCGAATATATTTATATATGATCTGAAATGATGACCAAAACATTTCATACTCGGTGCTTCGAACTCCCTTTTCAAGCCATATTCAGCTCGCGCAATTTCCATATATAAGTAACTGTTCAAATTACCAGTTAGCGATAGTAACACGTTACTCTAATTGTCGCTTCATTTCTACTCATCGGCTTGTCAGTTCTCTACGAATTCCATTGTTCTGTTCTGTAACCTTGCGTTATTTAATTTCCATTTCAGCATTGCATTCATTGCAAAGTTTGACAAGAACACATTGACTTCAAGTGTCAATGCACTTTGAGAAAGATAGTATTAAAAGAGATAGTGGAACTCAGTTTGAACGTTTAATCAGTTTAATACTCAGTACGAAGAGGCTCCTTACCCAGGGCTCCTTACCTTCCAATCTGGTAGTTATAAGAAAGAAAACTATATGACTTAATTAAAGCTAAACAGTTTCGATTCATTAAAATATAGTAATATTGCTCAAGGCACTTTGCGTGACTTTGTGATTACACAAATTGGCGGAAAATCACTTTCTTACCTTATCGCGTTCAATTCTACTTTTTCCGATTCTGTGCTAGCGATCTCTGGAATCAGAGAAAGATGGCTAATTTGCACACATCCCCAACCAAACTGGAACACTGCGGCCACGCCACTGTAATAGGCAAGCTTTAGGGTATCGCTGGTTTCATCTCCGAGTAAGCGAGTGAAAAGCAAAGGGAATGACAAACTGACGCACAGTGAGCCGATAAGATGCCAAATCTTTCTTCGTCCATAGCGGCAGACAGTCTTGTCGTTAAGGATTGCGGTAATCGGCGTACAAACGCCATCGGCAACTTGGCCAAGCATTGCCACGAGACCCGTGTGGCTGTTCGAAAGACGCGCGACTTTTGTCAGGTAGATTATAAGGTAGCTAAACCAAGCATTTGCAGCCAGGTCATTCAGAATATGTCCAACTCCGTAGCAAAATTTCTGACGGATGGAAAGCTTTTCCGTTTTATTCCCTGCAGTTTTTTCCACTGAAGAATAGCAATTATTCCCGATTCGACTCATGGCGCGAGTGAATCTTCAGTCAGCTGTACAAAGGCGTTTTACCACCGGGGTAAATCGGTCAGACTCACTGAAAATTTTATCCCGCCTGCAGTGCCCTTTGAGTCTACTACTAAGAGATCAATTATTGCGTCATAAAAATCTGGCGTGATCCCTTGTCAGCAAGTCAGCGACTGGCGAAGAGTGCTGCTTGTCCAAGGTCAATGTCCACGTGGTGTTTGTGTCGTGGATCGTGGAATTAACCGGAGGGGAGCTTGCCATGTATATACTACAAAACCGGAGGGGGTGGGTTTAAATTTCCTGTTTGTTGTCCCTATTTCGTTTGCTGTTTATGCTGTATTGCAAGTGTTATAAAAGAATTGACAAGGTAGACGTATAAATGCAAACAGTCACGGGTTGGAGGATTATGTGGTTCACCACAGAATTGAAGCTAATTGACAATAAATGGGTTAGGGGCTCCAAGATACGAGGGGTGTTTACACCGCAAGAACCGATCCGGGAAAAAGGTATCGGTTACTTTTTCGACTGAAACAGAGCCAGATTGAGAACGCTATGATTTATCCTGCTTTCAGAGGCTTTTCCTTTGTATTTCTAACTTATTTGTCTCTAGTCTCGTTGCCGTTTGGTTTTCGCGTTGGTTGCTTTGTTTGTGTGCCAGAGGAAAAGCACTCTACTCTTCACGAAAGCAAACAACAACGCGAGTACAAGATAAGCTAACGTCTTCATTACACGGTCAAAGACTGACAGAGGAAGCTCTGCTCGCAGGGTGGATCAGATTACAGGTGCTTCAAAGTTTCATTCGTCTTCTTATTCGTCAACGTCAACTCAACCGTAGCTTTGCAACTGATCATGAAAGTGTTACAAAATGCCAGTCTCTAAGGACTCGCCATGTCATGAAAGAATTTTAGCGACAAGCCATTTACCAAGCTAGTCGCTGAGCGCACCGAAGTGACTCTTTTAAGGGGAAGTCAAATCGACTACACATTAATAAAGAATGGGCCGTTTTATATCATCATTGATCTTGTATAATCAATTAGTTTATGCTTTGCGATCAGAGGCACGGTTTATTTGCATACCACACGAACGCCGTAGCGGAAAGAACTGATGCCTCAGCTTAGACGCATTTTGCTCTTTGACTAAATAAAATGTTCAGATTAAATATCTCAAGCTTTGTCATTTTTCAGTATGAAAGAGGAAAGTCCCCTTTCATTGCTGAAAATTTCAAAATGAATTAAAAAAGAATTCAAAATGAAGAACAACCCAGACTCCTCTCCAAATTGTTAATAGTACAGTAGATAGTTGTACACAGTTGCTACTTGCCTTTATTACTGATGTACTTTCTCTATATTGCATAAATTTTCAGCTCCTTTTCTTAGTTCTATTCTTTTTCTTCAGAATGAATTTCATAACTAATTTTGTTTTGAAAATTCAATTTTTAACTACCCTTCTTGTTTGTTTGCTTGTGTTTCAAAACTAAATGACGAGTGACACGCATGGACAACCCTCCTCGGTTAGCTTTTGTTAACTGCGTGTTGTGCCGAATTATAAACTGTATGTATGTGATTCCAGAAAATAAAATT
>BLFK01000717.1:269352-290727 GCA_014634185.1 Astreopora myriophthalma
TTTAATTTCTCCCCAACGTATTGATCCGCCCAATGGAGAGCTGAAGGAAAGCGAGAAATTTCACTCACCAGTTATTTTCCTGTTTTCCTATTTCGCGACAGAAAATCAAGACCAGTTGAATGGGCAAAAAGTCGTATTCATCGACAAACCGCTTCCTCCGCGAACCGTCTTTCCCCGCACAGTGAACTGGAAGTTCTTCAAACGCGCACTACGGAAATTCGTTTGCCAGGAACCTCGCTGCGAAAACGCGGTAAAAGGTGGTGGTATAAAAGGGAGCGGTGATTCACATTCGGGACTGGAAAATGATTCTGTTCTGCACGGTTTACAATCAAAGAGTTTCGAAGTGGAATTCGCAGAATGTGAAGCAGATAAAACTTTGGATACAGATTTGGCATCAACCAAGACAGCGTCCGAAACCAAAAAGAGACGAGCAGACAAGGAAATCGAAGCGGGAGAGATGAAAAAATCGAAAGTGGCCAAATCAAACCGCGATGATAAAACGGTCGAAAAGGAGAGCGTGCCGTCTGGAAAATTCTTCGTCTACAACCTATGGAGATTCGGGAATTTAAAAGTCTTAATCCGCTCTACCGTCGATGCTTACAGAACAGACCCAGAGAAAACAAACTCATTCACGTTTTTTGGCGTCCTTCCTAAGCTCGAGTACCAACCTAGGTTCGGACATGAAAGACTAACATACTCTGAGACGGCGCGCCTATGGTTGCAAGGTTACATCCGCCCGCAAACTAAACTCCTCGTCGGCCGACTTAACGTGTTTTCATCAGAACTGCTACGAGTTGACGAGCTTTCAATCAGTGACATTTTGCAGCAGGGAACAAGCTTCAACCCTGCTCAAGGAATGAAAATGGTTTTTCAAGTGTTTCAAGCCCTCAAACGTCTTCCAGAAGCCACGTATGTCCTCTCTCACAAATGCGCCGAGATGCATGCTTGTTTGTACAAGGCTCTGGGACTTGCAAATTCACCTCCCTGTTCGAAGGCGCCTTTTGATCTTCAGAAGGAGAAATCTCCTGCAATTAGCAACTACACGAAGGCTGAAATTCCCTGGGTTGCGATCGACGGTAATTTGTTTCTGCCGTGGCAAATTCGTGAAAAGAAGATTCCGTGCACCTTTCCCGCCATCCCTGCGAAAGACTTGGCGGTTGTGGCGCAAAAGGGGCAGGGAACACAGCCAAAGAAAAAGATAGGCAAGAAAGGGAAAAAGAAGAAGAAAAAGCAAACGAAAGTATTTTCGAACGAGAGGTGCAAGCCGGAAACTGGAAACAAACAGCCCAGTACGTTTGACCAAGGCGGAAAGTCCTCTCACCTTAAGCCACAGCAGCGGAAGTTTACTGAACCGAAACGTCCGAACCGGAAGTCTATGGACAAAGGAAAGTTGCTTGCTAGTTTTTACGACATACAGCCTACTGAAAAGGAAAGTGAAGTATTTGCGGTGGCCAGGCGAGCGTCTGGGCCAGTAACGTACGATGATGTTGACTTTTAGGGACAGTAAATCATCTTCAGTTTGCTCTGTGTTGTTGTCGAGCATCTCGAGTTACGTGCCCCCGGCGTGACCTGACCTTTGGGTGGAAGCGAAGCTGGTGCTGACTTCATTTCAGTGCGGGCTTCACTTCCCTTACTTGAGCGCAAAATAACACAAGGGACGCATGTGGTACACAAGCCAAGCGGCAGAGGTCTTAAATGTCTCACAATACTCCATTGGATTAACCAAAGGCCGGGGTCGAGGTGTTCGCAGCAGTGTTAGTGTTAACCTGAGATAAACACCATGACAACCTATTGGTTTTAATCGGACGTACCCGGGGCTAGCACTGACCCTGATTCGAACAACTCTGCCCCCTTGCGTGCGTTTTTCAAAGGACCCGAGACATTTCGGGCCTTTTTCGGGTCCCACAATTCCCTCTGTATCTTAAAAACGAAACCGTTTCTGTGCATGAAACCTTGCCATTCATTTCCCCATTCCTAACTTGAAAACAGTTAAAGGACCAGCCTTCTAGAATGAGCGGATCGTAGTTCTACAAATGACTTTTCGGACCCGTTTTCGCCGGGTACTTTCGAGAAACGGACGCAAGATCACCGAGCACACAACAATATCGTGAACTTTTATTTCTGCGCGCCTTTACTGACTAATCATCTAATTTGCTTTGACGATAGAGCAGTGCTGAAAAAAATTCGTTTCTGCCGTGGCAAATTCGTGAAGAGAAGATTCCGTGCACCTTTCCTGCCATCGCTGCTAAGACATGGCGGTTATGGCGCAAAAGGGGTAGGAAATACAGCCAAAGGAAAGGATGGTTAGGAAAGGGGAAAAGAAGAAAAAGCAAACGAAAGTATTTTCCTGATCCTCTAATTTGCTCTGACGATGGGGTAGCGCTGAAAAAAACATCTGAATTCCGTTACGGTGGGCAATCTACCTTGTTAACTTTGTAATTTCAGCCACCAACATCGTAACACCACAGCGTCCTTAGGAACCACCTCAGCTCCGTACGAAACAAACGGTGAAAAAGTTGAAATTTTGTCTCGTGTTTGGCACTTTACAAGAGAGTCTGGCACCTCATAACTATTTTTTTTTTTTTCTACTAATGACCAAGTTAGAACTTTATTCGTGTTTAGCCTCTTTTTTAGATCATAACTAACTGACGTGAAAACAATAGAGAATGGTTGAATCCTACAATCACTCTGAATTTAAGTTTTTTTAATTAATATGCCGGCAGGAGAGGGTTTTCCTTTTTCAAATTTTGGGGGAAAGGACTCTTCGGTTTATGTGTATAAATGTATATCTTAAAATATATGTTATTTGTATTACATATGTATATACATTAAAAAAAAGCTGGAGGTGAACGTTTTCCGACAATGGCATTTTTCTGTAGTTCGTGACCGTTGCGTAGCAATGGCATCTCGTCAATTTACTTTCAAAGAAATCAGTGTCACAGCGATGTTTTTAATTAACGCGATTTTCACAGAGCGAAACGACCAGTGAAGTAAATTTAACTCGAATTGAAACATCTGCGGCAAATCAACGCCGCCGAAAGGTCAATTTTTGGTACTAATTTTCAGCAGGAATTGATGAGTATTCAATTTTTTCCGCAACGCCGACTGAAGGCATTATTGTGGCTTGTAACAGTTGTAGTTTTATTGCAATTGTTTGTCTTCGTTGCGGATCAAATATGGTCGAAAGACTCCGTCTTGCTGCAAGACTGTTCTGCACTTAAAACGCCAGGTACAGTAAATGGTCAATTTAATTATGTCGATTTTTGAAGTTAATCTACCGTACCTGGCGGTAGACTAATTGGCTAAGCCACCGAACTGTCCGGCGACCTAAGTGGTCGTTTTGTCTTTATTGTCGATGGTTCAATAGCTCAGAAATGTTGGTAATCTTCCGCCTTCAAATGAAAGCAATTTACCCTATTCGTACATCTGTAACATAAGCGGCCAAGCGCCGACTGAAGCATGCAATCTAAACAAAGTTACCAAGTACCAGGGGCGGATCCACCCGGATAGCCACCCCCCTTCGGAGAATCCCACCATAAAAATCTAATACGTGAAAAAAAGGAAATACATGCATGGGTCCCAAAAAATATAGAAATACGTGGGTACCAAAAACCTTGTGAATTTGGGGCCAAACGTCGGATAACTTATAACATATTATTTTAAAACGTATAGTTTGGTGGCCGACTGTATCAGCCACCCTCCATTAAAAAATCCTGGATCCGCGCCTGAGAACGGACAGAACTTCGTTTTTTAATTGAAACGGAAGCATTTGACCGCGTTTGTGTTGGTACGGCGCTTGCAGCATTGAGAGCACGACGTGTTAGCTGCCTTGATATTAAGTAGTCGAGTAAGAGGTTACAAAAAAAGAAAGACAGACATTTATTTATCTATTTATCTATTTATTTATTTATGTATGTATTTATTTATTTAATGCGGACTTGACCAGGAAACCTATTAAAGTGCATTGTTTGGTATGATGAGGTATCAATTTGCATTCCCTTAAGTATTTGGATTAATACAGTTTTAAATTTATTTTACCTTTATTGTTTATATTAAATAAAAACGTTGTTAACTGACTGTCAGCCTGAGGTATGTTTGTAGCATGTTCTTAAAACTTTGGTTCATCTCAGACTCGACCCTTCTCATAAAAAAAAAGGTTCTTATAAATAAAAAAAATAGTGTGTACGAAGTGTTAGAAACAGTCTTACAATATTCCGTAGTTCTCCTTTTTGTTATGACATCAGTTTACTTCATCTTTTACAGCGCACGTGACTGTAAGGTACAGATGACTTTTACTCACGTCACGCGAGCACACTTTGTTTTGGACCCCCAACATAGTGAGCCATTGGCACTGTAAACGAGGAAAAAATCTCAAATTGCACGTGGAAATTTGTATCACAGCAAGCTAGTGTGTCTTGAAACAAGCTTTAGGTTTTACATTCATCCTTGTCAAGATATTTTCATTTGACAGTTAAACTGAACTGTTTTATTTTCGTAGGCAACATCCCACGACACATTGACATTAAGGCGTTCGTTTTTCCTTCTGATGCACCCAAACTTGCTGGGAACTCTTATACCAAAGGAAACGGTGCTATCTCGATAACTACAGCAGAAAAAGAGGAAAAGGAAGATATTCTTAGAGAACAAGCCCTATTAGATAAAGAAGCGTTGCATTCTACAACTACAACTGACAAAACTGAAAGAAGAGATTCTTCTTTTCCACATAACAACATCACACATATGACCTTCCCCAAAGAAGAACTAAACAGCGATGCGGCAGAGACACAATACGGCTGCAAAAAGATTAGAAACAGGCCTTCGGTGAGTAAACTTTGTCTTTAGAGAATTTAGGCCCGTTTACACGTTAAAAGAGAAGGAACGGCTCGGTTAGAAACAAGTACCGGTTCCAGACGAAATCTCCTGTTTACACGTACAAATTCTGTAATGTACCTAACAGAAAAAGGCACGGTACTTGAGAGCCCCTTGGAACGGGTACTAGAACATTTACACGTTCTTTTCTTCGAGACCGATAACGATAAAGCCCGCGGTAAACAAAACTGCTTCGATGAGTTGTTCATATGCGCTTACACATACAGTTCACTGTGCGTATCTCCGACTATCATAGATTTACAAGCACTTTTCTGATTTCTTCTGAAGAAGAGAACACAAAATTCACGTTTGACAGCGCGAGCCATTCTTCAAAGAAATGCTTCTGAGAGAATGTACCGAATTAGGAGAAAAACAAGGCTTACGGTTCTTCTATTCGCACTTCACAGTCGAAAGGAGTTCTAGTTTCTCCGCCATTTTTCGCTGAAGAATTTAAGCCTAACACGCGTGTGACATACGCTAAACAACTGACGTGGAGTGTTACGGGCTCAGAAAAAACGTAACAGAACGTTACCGAAAAAAGGGCGAGCGTTTACACGTTGAAAAGAAAACAAAAATGTAGGTACGGAACCGTTTTTTATCGGTTCCGTTCCGAAAGGGGTCCATAGCCGCCTATGGTCCTTTTTAGGAACGGAACGGATAAGACTGGAACGGGTCAAGTACCGATTACACGTCAAATTTTGTCGGAGCCGTTTGTCTTTTTATCCGAGCCGTTCCAATTTTTTCGGTCGTGTAAACGGGCCTTTTGTCTTGAGGAAGAAAACAAAGAGAGAAGATGACTCCTTTATCCATAGTGCACTGTGGCACCTGTCGGGCTCAATTCTCGGACTAGACGTCACATGTTTTGTTATGCTCTTGAGCCAACTTTTGCGAAAGAAACCGAAGAAAAATGCTGCTTTTCCAAGCTATGAAAATATGACTGTTCATCAAAAGACATCGATATAAATGGTCAATAATGTAGTTAAGCAGGCCTCGTTTTAAAATCCATACTATTTTCATTTGAGTGTCGAAAGTAATTGGGCAGATGCTTCGCTTTTCGTTTCCTCTATGATTGGATCAAAAAACTAGCGCGGAAGTTTCAACCAATCAGACTCAAAACTAAAACGTAACTAATTGCGACTTGCGTCACTCTGCATGATTTTCCCGCGCTAGGCGCCGGCTGCCTGGACTAGCTTTGCGTTCTGATTGGCTGGTAAAATCAAGCAGTGAACTACTTTGATTTGTGGCTGGCTGAAGACACTGTATTTCTTGCAGGATGGGATTCTCTTTTTAATAGGCCATTTCCGAGTTGACGTCGGCCTCTTTTTCAAAGCGAGTCTAAGTGCGAAAGTTTTGTGATGGTAATCAGTTTTACTTTGCATATGAATAAAAACTCATTTTAATAAGAAAGACTTCGCACTTAGACTCGCTTTGAAAAAGAGGCTTAAGTCAACTCGGAAATGGCCTATTATTTTGGTTCTGTCTTTTTACGGCTTTCAATTAAAAAACCGCTCTGTTCTCATTCAACTCTAATTATCTAATATGCAATTGTCCGCTTTCCAGTTGGATGGTTATCTTAATGTGCATGAATGGCATAATTGGTGCGGACACGCAGTTGATGACTTGAGAAGAGAACCACGTTTTCCATTCAAACCTCAGGTAACTCTGTTCCTCAATAACTAATCTGGAGTCACCACTGTTAAATACATCATGGCCCGCAGTTTCAACTAAGTAGATCAATCGAGGTCCCTTAGATGGATCTATCAAGGTAGCGAGTGATATTATTTCCTCCTTTACTTTCACTGGCGGACTACTGAGTGTCAGTGATTCTAAGACCTCATTTATCTCAGTGTGCGTCTCTGTCGCTTAGTTCCTAAATTCATTCATGGAATGAATCAATGAGGATGAACGAAACTTGTCAGTATGACTATCGCATCAACCCAGAAATAAAATTGAAATTCCAAATTGAAATACGAAGAAATTCACACATTCACCCGTGACGGGATTCAACACGAACTCACAAGTGACCAGCTCCCAGCTGCCTTGATAGCTCAGCTGAGAGAGCATGCGCAGTGCGCAGCGCAATCGCACGGTCACGGGTTCGAATACCGTTCAAGCCTGACTCGTCCCCAGTCGTCTCTCATGCTCTTATTGATTATTAACGAGGGATGCGTGGGGGCGAGCGTGGTGGGTGATGGGAAAGCGGAAAGGAGAGAGTCTTACTCTCTCGTTTTCTCCCTTCCCATCATGCCTTCGCGCGCCTTCCTTTTTCCGCGTGAAGACGACTGGGGACGAGTCAGCGTTCAAGCCTGTTTTTTTTTTCAAACTTCTTTGCAACTTATTAAATTGCTTCCTTAACTGCAATGATCACATTTTTAATCCATGAACTACGAATAAGTTTTTTTAAAAAAGTGCAGTCTGCTAAAGGGTCATTATTCTGAATGCCTGACAATTGCAGGTGATTGCTCGTCTCGGACGGTTCGCAACAAAAATAACAGAAAGAAGAAACAGCGGGCGACGGATATTTGGCTATATTCATCCTCCATTTACAGGTATGGGACACAGAACTCTCTGATAATCGCGAAAGCATATTTCTACTCAGTCTACCTTCTACTTCTGTTACCACTCAGTTACTCTTCAACGCTTTCACACCCAGAAAAGATTAAATAACTAAAATAGTAGTCAGTTAGGCCACTCAAGACAACTACAAAACTCTTTGTTTGTTTGTTTTAATTCTTCTTCAGGTGATTTCGTATTGGCCATTAGTTCCGCGGACGGTTCAGAACTGTGGCTGAGTTCAGACGAAGATCCGCAGAATGCCAGAAAAATTGCGTTCCTCGGAGATGTAAGACAGAAATCGATGCTTGAATAGGCCGGGTGACTCCGGGACCGCACAGAGGGAGGGGCACTTTTGTGTAAATATAAATAAATAAAATAAAATAGGATAAAAAATAATTTTCAAGCATGCGGCCCCCCTCCCCGTGCTCGTCCTTAGCCCTTCCCCCCCAATCAAAAATAACATATATATTCTAAAAGAACAACCTGTAAATAATTGTTCTGTTCCCCGAGTGTTACTTAGATGAAAATAAATATGTTTTTCTATCCTTTATGTCGTTTTAATCATGCAGCCCGGTGATGAGTATGCCGCTGCGACTCAATTTTCGGAGTTTACTTCAAAAAAGTCGCAAATATCCGACAAAATCAGGTAAGGACATAGATTATGCTGTTTTAAACAATTGGGAAGTCGACTTACATTCTTCTACGGCACATTTCTAATATGACTATATTCGTAAGTGACTTACCCCGAAAACGTCTGGAGCTTTTCTTCATTCGGTGGTTTTCAAGCCTTCGCTTTTGTTTTTAACAATTTTTTATTTAGATTAGAAGATGGTAAAGCTTACTACGTCGAAGTTCTTCAAAAACAAAAGAAGAATAAGGATCACGTGGAAGTAGCGGTACTTTTGGAATCCTTTTTTATATATCTGATACATTTTACACAGCATTTTCTAAACTTCCACACATTGCGGACATATTAGAGAGATTTAGCATTGCTTTTGCGGCCAAAGACAAACGGCAGGCTGCTGCTTGCCACGAAAATTATCTTATTATAGCTTATTTCTCTCTTTTTAGTACTTACTTGATAGCTGTGGCTAACAGGCAAGAGATAAAATGAAATTAAATCAATTTCGTCGACTTTTTGGTAAACAACAAATTTCCGCCTTGCCGTTTGCCGTAACTGCGATGCTAAATCTCTCAATTATCAAATTGCCAGTTAGCATTTCAGTTCTCAAAACTGATGAGGGCAAGAAGGCTTGATATTCGTTGGCTGTCCCCACTTTCAAGGCGATGGTTCAAAATGGACAGAAGTAGAGTTGATACCCTTTTGACTAACATGTAATTCCTGAGGACAGGTAAACGAATGAAAAAGGGCCGCAATGTGTGCACATTGTTACAGCTGCAGCGACAGCACCATCACAGTCAGTGACATTTGTGGGGTCTTTTATATCGTTCATGCTCACTTTGCTGTCTCTGGCAACGGAAACATAATGCGTTTCGTAACTTAATTTCCTGTAGTGGCAACTACCTGGGAAGGAAAAGCTGAAGATTATCGAGACACAACATATTTCCCAATATATAGGTGAGTAACAGCGAAATGTCGGCACGATAAGCCTGACTGATTGTTCAAAATGCACACGAGAGTTATCCTCTTTCCACTATCAAGTGCCTGACAAAAATAAATAAATAAATAAATTTGAAAAGAAGATCAATTAAGAGTTTTTATATTTTCCTCATGAGAGTAAACATAAAATTTATTCATTGGAAACTTTTTGCAGTTTGAAATATATATATATATATATATTTTAAATATATATATATTCATGCATTTCCTGCTGTTGTAGCATCGTCTTCTGTTTACTGACAGATTATTCAGCTGGGGACGCAAAAATCAGAGCTCGAATGATTTGCATCTGCGAAAATCACCCAACTTTGTCATTTGCATACAATGAGGTAATCTCACAGTTCTTTTTTAAGTTTTTAGACATTGTGAAACCAGCGGGAGAGGAGGGGGGAGGGGTGGGATGTTTAGGGATGGATGCTCCGGGTCCAAATCCCTTTCTGGCCACCAACTGGTTTTGTTTTTCCGTGCTCCCAACTGAACTGCCCCGCTCTGTAAATGGCCTCCTTCCAGTTTCTATTGGGTTTCTTTTCACTGTTATATTTTATTTGCACTGTTTATTTCCATGCACGGCCGCGCAAGCTTCTAGTTTTAATCATCAACGCGTTGAAATATAGTTGCTGTTGTTGTTGGATGTTTGTTTTTTGCTCTATTTTATTTATTTATTTGCTTTTCTTCTTTCACAAAGTTCTCTGGTGCGAGGTCTGTGTTTAAACGTGAGAGAAGATTAGGGGCGATCAAGCGAGCTAAGAAAAACCTCTGGATTACTCATTTCAGGGGCATTTTGGGAAGTTAAGCAACAGCCCATTTTCAATAGGCATTTGCAGGATGGCGTCATTTTACTACCGAGACCAAAAATGCTTTCTTACGCAGATTTTGTTACTCTTCGAGGAATAATGAGACAATTGGTAAAATTTGCCTGACAACAGAGGCTACTCAATGCATTCTGGTCTTGGTAATAAAATGACACCATCATGCAAATGGACAATTGAGTTGCTATTCGCTTCTGTTTCAAAATGAGTCTTCGTGCAACACCATTCAAATTAACATGAATTGTGCATTTTAATGCAAATTAAACTCATTTCTATTTGAATGGTTTCACAGGAAGACTCGCTTTGAAACGGAGGCAAACAGCAACTCAGAAAATGGGCTATTGCTTCCACAGGACATTCAAGTCCCAAAACTAACTCTGAAAGTTAATTTAAAGAAACACTATTTTTGTACTTTTATTCTAGAATACGACCAATTGAACGCACCCTAATTGAAGTTGGAAAAAATCCCAGTTTTCTAGATATTTTATCGATATTAATTTTTGTTGTTGTCTTTTAGTTTATGACTCAAGAAAAGGACGATATGAGAGACGACTTTCATTTCAGAGGTAGGAAATGATTTTTTAAAAAATCACGTTTTGCCGTTTTTATTAACGCGACCATGTTTCTCCGGAAGGCGGGGGGGAGAGGAGGGTCCCGACAATTGGGTACATAAGTATCTACCCATCCACCAATCCCGACCGACCATTGAGGTACAAAATGGTGGATCGTAACAAGTCCGTACCTCATCGCGTGATGAAGACTGATAGTAGGCAGTCGAAACGTCGAGATCTGCATGTCAAGCGACTGCATCTTTAGACAAACCGATCTTACACTGTTTCTATTAATAGCCGGACCGATTAATCGACTATACTATTTGAAATTCCAATGGTAAATAGAATGTTTAGAACTTGTTTGTTTCATTGTTCGTTTTCCCTGACAGTTGAAACTCTGCCCCACTCAGAAGTGTCAGACGTTCTACCATCGTGTCCTTATAGCCCTTCTTACCTGATATCGAGAAAGCTCGGAGAAAATGAAGCTTTTTCTAAAGGATATGTAAGTTCAATACATAATCTAGTTCAGTATATGTTACTTTAGGGCGCTCGTGTCCGGCATTCCCATTCCAAATGATTTATCCATGACTAAAGCTCAATGAGTTGGTTAGTTGGTTGGTTGGTTGGTTGGTTGATTGATTGATTGATTGATTGATTGATTGATTGATTGATTGAATATATAATAGTAACGATAAATGGTGTTTTTTTTCCTCTGTTTTCTCTACGAAATAAGAGAGAATGAAAGCCAAATAATTTTCGTCTTTCAGATAAAGCTCCCCCGTATTTATCCCGACGACAAAACGGATGTGAATATGTCACATGACATCAACAATCACATAAGCTGGGGAAACAAAAAGCTTCCCAAAAATGTAAGAAAGCTTCACTCTTCTCATGGCTCCACACTATTTCTTTTGTATATGAATTAAGTTTGCTCAGCATCGGGTGCATATTTCATTTTGCTTCGAAAAGTATTGTTTTGGACCCGAAAGCGTGAAAAAGGCGATCTATCAAGGCGATCTATCAAGAGGGATGTTGGTTAGAAGGAAACGGCATTATCATTGATCGCGGTTCAGTCCTGAGTGTTACTCATGCTCCACGCTCCTCTTTTAAATAATTATTAAGTGACAGTGTGTGACAGAGAATTAATTCTACGGAAGCACCCTACTTTTACTCGATCATTAAAATGGGAGTTCGATAGTTGCGACAGCTGGTCTCTTTCTGAGTGTGCACCTAGACCCCCAAGATAATGGTGTAGTAATGGCTTCTGTTTGCCAAAAAATTACGGTTTAGTTTCGACATAGCAGAGAGGAAAGGAGACAAGAAAACTGTCACAGCACTTTTGTGCGATTGTTTGGGTCCGTTCTCCTCAAATCGTCGATAAAATTCATAACCTGTCTAGGAAGATCGAGTGGCCTCCGCTTACAAGGTAGTTATTTAATAACTGTTGATTATGTTTACTATTTTCAGGAAGCCTTGCAAATTGTATCAATTTACATGGAAGCGCTTAAGAAAAGAAAAGGGTAAGAAAACCCGTGAGTCTCCATTTGAATATCGTTAGTTTCCTTTCACAAAACCGGTGCTCGATTATATAAAACCGATCCTCAATTTGGAGAGAAAGAGAATATACGGGATAAACGAAACTAAACATATTGCTAAATATAAAAGTATAAAGCCAAAATAAAACAAAACACATGCATATTGGAAGTGATCTGGACCCTGGCGTCTCCCCCCTTCCCCCTTCCCCCTTCCCCCTTCCCCCTTCCCCGTTGCCCCTTCCCCCTTCCCCGTTCCCCCTCCCACCTCAGAGACGGACGAAATGATATATGAAATGAATCATATATTTTTATCATGATCGCTTTATTTGACTTATCCGCTTTTTTAGGGAAATATTCACGTTGGAAAATATTGTTAACGTTGAAGAAAAAGTCGATCTGAAGAAAGGAATACGATATCTGTTGGAACTGGTATGTTGATGTGAGGGAAAAGTACTATCATCTGTCACGTATGACAGATCTCCAAATTTGTCAATATGCAATCTGATGCATGTCAACTTTGCCCCCTCCCCCTAATAGACCCTCACCCCCCCCCTCAATAGATTAATGGTCTCTTGTTTAGTTGCTATTCCTTGAATCAGGTGAGAATTTTGGCTAGGTATTGCCCATGCTTTTGGAGCACCCTGCAAAACGCGAAAGTGGGCGCTTGATTTACAACTAAAATGAAAGTAAACATGTTGGAGGACAAGGGGTTCAACACCAGCCGTTACTTGTGCCGTTTCAACGGGAAATTCGCGTCAAAAAAAGTCAAAGTCGGCATGATTCTAAACTTGTGGCCTCACGGCTCAAGTATTAAAAGATGATTTTTTTAAAAAGACGGGTGACCGCTCGGTGATGAATCTCAAGAAACCAGCATAACTCTGACCTAACGGTAACGATGGTGGCGAATTTCCTTGACCCACTGCACCTTGTTGTATAACGGAAAATACGTGTACAACATTGAATGCTGACTTTTCCTAGAAACTAAATCTCAGTTAATAGTCTATTTAACACTTTGAACCTCTCTTTTAACAGGAACTACTCGACAAGTCGAAAGGTGGGCTAGGGTCTCAATGGGGTGGTGTCCTTTAAGGTTAACGGCTAATGTTTTGCCCATTTTACGGCCGACGGTTATTATTTTTTTTCAGTTACGATCAACTCAAGAGTTAAAAATTAATTAATTTTGTCTTACAGAGTTAAATAATAAAGGCCATGTATAGCTGTATAGGCTATACTGGAGTGTATCGAGTCGCTGTACACGACTACGCGGCGCTACACACAGCTAAACACATCTGTGCAGTGCTATGCACAGCTATATACCGGTAGGGCGATACAGGGCTAAAGAGGGCGATAAGAGCTATTCACAGCTATGCAGGGTCTTACAGGACTATACTTGGCTGTACAGCACTTAATAAAACCGCTTTCCAAGTCATTTTTATTTTGGCCAACACCAGTATATAGGCTGTTCATGGTCATAGGTTGTTCATGGTCGAAAACAGCGTCGAGAAGGCAAGAGCGGAAGAGAAAAGTATTTACCTACTTGGAGCAACTCACTGCTTGAAAGATGTGGGCCGGGTAAAATCAATGTTGTAAACAGTGGTCTTAGACTTCGTTCAAATAACCGGCTCTTAATCTCTTGTCGCAGGGCTAACACTTCGAGAGATTTCTCGGCTAATCACTAAGCGCAGTAATGAAAACGCAAAGCAGGCGTCATTCCATTGAAATGGCTTTGATCGAGCAATCGAAGTTCGCACGCAAGTTTATTGATTCCATCCAATTTTTGCCTTCTGTGTTTTCCAAGGATAAACAAACATTTGTGGCTGTGGAGCGTGTTAAGGAGTACTCAGAGACGCCAACGGAGGTTTCGGTAGTAACATTCATCTCATATCGGTTGAAATTTATTTATTTTGGCAAATACGCATGCCCTAATTTTTCGGACCGTCTACTCCAATCCTACACCAATGGGTTACCACGTGGAAGAGAAAACTTGGTACAATCCAAATATATATCGCTCGAAATCCCACATACGTTAACTGGAACTGAGCTATGAGTACGAAAGGGATCTGTCACATATGGTCTAGGGGCCGACATTTCTCTCCCTCACTGCCGCGTCGGGGACAGACAGGCTGTCGTGGACGGGTATCTGAAAGCAGCGAGGAACTGGGGGTTGGTTAAGCGATCCGCGGGCCGAAATCTCGGGGAGACTCGTCATGGTACACCGCTCAGGCAACACGTCCAGAGGTACCGCTACTGGCCCAGAGTTTTTGTTTTGTTTTATTTTGGTATGAAGTCTGCGCATGCGCGAATAGTCTGGTGGTCCAATACGTACCACTTGGGAGACATAACGACTACTTTTGAACCACAAAATGCCCTTTTCAGCAATTCCAAGAAGCAATGAGGTTTGAGCGTAGGCCTAGTCGTTTGCCAGGAGGAAAGGCTCGTGTCATACGAACATCAGTGATACAAAAGCTAGGATGTTGGTTTGAGTTACAGATGCACAGTAAATTTGTCCCTTGGAAGCGAAGAGCTCAGCTCGCCACATTGGAAGGGGCCTATGTTTCCTTTCGCTGCTAAGCGTATGCTTTTCAAATTCTACTTGTACTCAAAATAGCAAACTTTTTAGTCAAAGAAAGTGCTTTGTGCACAACTAGGGAGGTTGGCTTATATTTAATTTATCCGCGGCGGTTAACTCCCTCATTCTTACCAGGTGAAACTATTTAATTCCTTCTTTTAATCGCTTCGTTTGTATTAGTTTCTTCGTCTCTTTCTTTATTTGCTTCGTTTCTATGAACGAATATACAATACTTCCAGGCGGTTAGATCGAGATATTTCAAAGAAAATTCTATACAAATTAAATGTAACGACTACATTAAGTCTGTTTGAGAACTTTCCCGGCTGCCGGCCATTTTGCCTCTAAAACTGAAAGTGGAGAACTTTCCGTCAGATTTCCTAAAGATTTGAAAGAAATGTCAACGTCAGGACAAAATTTTTCGGTGGCATCTTGTCTCCATTATCAAATGCAAATTTGCAGAGCCTTGATAAGAATTTATCGCAATTTTAAGTGTGAAAATATGGATCAACACCATTGTTTCACGCCTATGAATAATCAACAAGAGGATTGAAGAAAAAAGAACAGTACAAAAAATTATCGCAGCAATGAATAAAAAGAACGAAGTGTTATTACATTTTATTTTGTTGATGTAGCGAGAATTTGAATTCGGCCCTGTGTAAACATATTAGAGAAACGGAGAGCGATACAGTATTGCTGTAATAACCGTCGAAACTTGAGGTCTTTTCGCAATAACTGTTATTGTAGAGGGTTCTTTACCAAAACATTTAAGTCTAAAGGACTTCAAATTCTAGAACATGCGACGATAAGGTAGTTTAATCGTCGCATTTCTACCGACGTTTTGCTGATCAACAAACAAGCAAGGTCCCAAACAATTGCGAGACTTGGTGACCAACGATTTTATCAGTTGCGCAAATATTTTCTACCTCGATCATATATGCGAAAAGCTGTGCTTAACCGTGTATAACCTTTTATTAGATGCGTGTAGCCCTGTATAGCCGTATACAGCCCTGTACAGCCCTGTACAGCACTGTATAGCTGTATATAGCCCATTGTATAAGTGTACAGCCCTGTATGGCCCTGTAAAGATCGATGTAGCCCAATATAGCTTTATATATAGGTGCGTGTAGCCCTTATTGCCCTGTATAGCTCTATATAGCCGCGTATAGCTTTTATAGATGCTTTTAGCCGTGTGTAGCCCTGTATAAATGTGTTTAGCCCTGTACAGCTGTGTATACCACTGTATATAGGAGTGTATAACCCAGTGAGACTGTGTACGGCCCTTTATAGCCTTTCAAAGGCTGGTATGGCTCTGTACAGATATGTTTAGCGGTGTGTAGCTAAAACGCACACCAGGGCACTTTTCAAATGAAGTTCTTGTTCCAATTTTTCTTATGGCCTAACTGTTTTTACGATTAATTAAAATGAATCAATTCAGTGGAACTTGAAAAAAGTCGGCCCGATTTTTTCAGTCAAGATTACCTAAATGTAATGCGTTTCGATCCATTCCTGCACATCCATGCACTTATTTGTCTTTGGTTTCCCTTCTAGGGCGCAATGTTCGTTTATCGGAGTATATTTACAAAGTGCACGAAAACACAACTGATATATGTTACCCCGAGGGTTTCCAGTGGAGACGAAATACAACAGTTTCTATGATCGTCACAGGTAACACAGAAGTCCTTTAGTTTACTTTTTTCTTTGGTTGTTTTTTGTTTTGTTTTGTTTTAGTTCTTGTTTTTGAATGTTTGTTTGTTTATTTTCGGCACTGTTCGAAAGTTCAAGGTTCTGTGCTTTCCTTGAATGACAACAAACAAGCTTATGACGTAAAGTTGATGGGGTAAAACATCGGCAGCTCATTGTTTATTGTCTCGACAGTTAAAAACTATGGACCATGGATAAAGTTCTTAATCAGCCAGATGGCCGTGGTAGGCAGTTTACTTCGAATTGTTTTTTTTTATACTATGTTTCGTCGGATCAGTTTAAGCGCTGGTATGATCCATTAGCCGCTTTTACATATAACTGAATTGTGGCTTAGTGCAGGAGAAAATATAGAGGGAAGAGAGGGCATCCGCCATACTTTTCCTTTTCCATTGGTAATATGTCTCAAGTTATTTTTAGATCGACCTCCACGCTGTACAGATGCCAAGGGAATTAGGCAACAGCCAGTTATATAGTGGGAATGTGTCCCGCGCGGATAGCCCAGGCTCAAAGAACACATTCCGGCCATGTGATTGGCTGTTGCCTAATGCCCTTGGGATCTGTACAGCGTGGGGGTCGATCTAAGAATAACTTGGGACATATTACCTATGGAAAAGGGCGTGTATGGGGGATGCCGTCTCCACCCCCTTTATTTTCTCTTGCTTAATGTAATATATTTTGAGTTGAATAACTTATTAGAATAACGTTCTCATTTCCTTTACCTTCTTTCAGATTTATAAGCGAGGCTATGATCGTAATTTCTTCCTGGTAATTGTGGATTTCAATAGCACTGACGTGGATATTTTTAAACTGAGGGAGGACAGTGGCATAAAAGAGAGGTACCTTGATTTAGTTCCAATCCCAGTGTTTCGAAAAGAACACCACAAATTGCTTGATTTAGCTCTCCAGAACTATCCCCGCGTTTCGGTCAGCACCAGTCGACCAAAATTTAAATACAAAAGGATGCAATCAGACCTTCAGTAGACTAAAAGCAACCTCTAATTTTCTTAGGGATAATATTTAACTGGAGCGGGTGAAACAAGAATTTCCTTGTTCGAGGAGACCGGTGTCCTCTTGCCGCGGGGCAAACTTTGCTTCCCCAGAATCCAAGAAACCAGTAGCCAAGTTAAAAATAAATAAATACTGTTCAACTGCAGTGTCCGCCAAAACCTTTCATTTTTAGTGCAATCTTGGTCCATGAAGATAGTGTCAGAAATCGGGGAAAACGTTTTCACTCTTGGCGAACAGCTCGGCCGAACCAGAACTGATCCAAACGCATGGCTTGTAGTCAGGTATATCGCACGACTATAGTAGTCTTTAGTTAGACGTCTCATTTAGTTAACAATAATTCTATTATTTCCATTCACAGGATTGCTGTCATTCAAAAGTTCACTGAATTTCACAAGACCAAGGCTCTGAATGACGGAGTAGCCTACGTTAAGGTTAAGCTTTATATTTTTAATATTTTTAAACTGTTCTTCATGTCGCCATTCCACTCATCATTACTAGGCGCTGGTACTGCAAAAATGCAGATTGTAAAGTAAAGGCATCACAATTTCAAAAGGTCCTGCAGTTTTTATAGACGAAAGCCGGACTAGAGAAAACAGTACCGTTTTAGATCAGTTCCCCGAACACCCATCCATTTATCATTATCTACGTGAAACTGGGCAAATTTTTTGTTTCTTTGACGAGAAATTGTGATCTAGAGCAAAACTCTAGGATATGACAACAAGCTGATTGGTGAAGCTTTATGCGAACTGAAATCATTACTCTATTTTCCTACGTTTATCCAGGACCCCAACAGCATTATATTTACCGCCGATTTACACATTAAGTTTCCAGGAAACGTATTTGATGAAATACGGAAGGTAAGTGCCTGCGCCAAGCTTCGGAACAGAGTCTTTTCGCGAAATTTCTTACGAGCCTGTGTAGTAGAGGGTGTATGTCTCACTCTTGTTTATTTTTCATACAGCACACCATTCAAGGCCGTAGTTTCTACTCGTCTGCTGTTTTAAAGCTGAAATGTGGTTACTCTGTTACACACCAACAAGGTAATTAATGTTATGAAATTTTCTCCTCTACCCATGCACTCATGATAGTGTCGACCCACAGGGCTATTTCTCTTGGTATGTCCCACCCCTTGTGGCTTGGTAACGAGCCTCTTTTCAATTCACTTTGATTTAGCACAATAGACTACTTCGACGACACAGTGACCATTTTCATTTTTGTTTTAAAAATATATTATGGGATGTTCAAGGGACAAATTAATATGTATTTGCCCCCTGGGCATCCCATAATAGCTATTTGAAACAATATAATTCAAAATCGCCGCCGTATCGTCAAAGTAATCTATTTTCTCGATTTTACGATAATTAGAAGGTTTGTGCAAGCCGTAGCCAATCAGAGAAAAACAGCAAGGGTCACGTGACTCGTTTCTCCGTTTTCTTTTTCCAAGGGTGGTCTGCACAATTTTTTTCCGCGCGTCTTGGTTTAAGATTTCCCTGCATATAATACAACTTTTTTTTTTTTTAATGTGAAAAATCAAGAAAACGTTGACCATGTTTGTTTGGTTGCGCCTTCATTCTATCGCTGGTTGAATTGTGTGTGCGTTGAGGTTGTTTTACTTGTTTTTATATTTTTTACCGCAAAGAAACTTAAGGCCAATTGACAATTTTTATCATAGGAAGTCAGAATTTTCGACTTTTTATCATCTACAGCTTTTTGGGAAATGATGGGGTATGGTTTATTTGGCGGATACAAGACTGACTGGGACAGATTCCAAGGAATGGACTCGGTTAAATTCACAACGAGATGGGGCGGTGAAGACTGGGATCTAATAGAAAGGTTAGTGTTTTCATCGTGAAAATTTTCCGCCATTTTGAACCTCGCTACTTGTCATATTTCATAACATGCTCAAAAACGAGCTGAATAGATGGTAAAAGAAATGAATTAGGGCTTCTCTGTTCTGATAGCTACAGGTTACGTTGAATATAAAACCGTGCGGTTTTCAAAAGTATAAAACCGTTTGAGTTTAAAACCGTTTAGAGCGGTTTTCAAATGACTGTCGAAAGTAATTACGCGATTGCGATTGCTACTCTTAGTGACTGGCTTAAAAATATCGCGCCAGATTATCAACCAATGAGAAGGAAAACCAAAACCAATCGCGACTTGCGCGAGCGATTTTTCCCGCGCTTTGAGCAAGTTACATGGAATTGCTACGAAATTTGATTGGCTCATTGCGCTGTTTGCACCTTCTGTGATTGGTCGGCGTGCTTACTCTGGTACATAAGAAACATAAGAAACAACGAGGCGTGGTTAGCGCTAACCATTGGTTAACTCCTATCAAAACCCATGTGTTGTCATTAATACGGGTTCACGCTGACCATGCTTCGAGCAACTCATTCTCGCCGGCTCAGAAAATGAGGTTCTGGTCCTCGTTGTCAAAGGATTTCCTTCGAGTTGCTGCATGCAACGTTTATGACTGTTATAAACCTCCGCAAAAGGTACTTTTAAAAATAAAACGATACGGGGCAAGATTGACTTTGAGAGTTGACATGGAAGATGGCGTTCTGGGGTACCGGACTCGGTATCGGATTATCGTTCACGAAATATGGACTGAGAAAGGTTTCGCACCAAGGACCCTGATCGGTTCCTCCACTATAACGCATCTAATTGCTTTTTGTTTTCATTCACAGAGCAATCGGTGCTAATTTAGAGATAGAGAGATTGCGGCTTCCAAAGCTTTATCACTACCATCACGAAAGAATCAGCGACTGGTACGAAAACGCAAGAATTTAAAGGCAAATTATTCAGTGGCAACATATTTTAAACAAGAACATCGTCGGAACCCGGGTGAAAATTATTGAATAAGAACAACTGATGATCAAGAGGAACAGATCGAGGTTACGCCTGTAACCACCACGAACTCGTGCGTTCAGACTAAAGACGTGAGTTATATCACCACGCTGAAAACAAGCAATAAAAAGAACATATACTTTACAATACGTTTATTGGAATATTAATTTTTCGAAACCCAAAATAAATCATTTTGTAACCACAAGAAAGAAGTACAATTTTAGTTCAGTTTTGTTAAAACCTCAAATAAAAAGACAATTACATAAAACTGAACTTGTGCGAATTCCTGTGTAAGAAGGGATTAATAAATAAGTTAATCAGTGAAAGACCATCAGTGAAAGACACCAATTTCGTCCCGGATCCACTATTAACTTTAAGATACTATTCATTCCTTGACCAAATGATTGGCTTTTCCGCTATGAGATATACCTTATAAAGAACCAAAGCTGGAAACCGGAAAGAAATAAACAGAATTAATCCTCGCCTTACGGCATAATTTTTAACACACTACAAAGAAACACTGTTTGTAACGCTATATTGAGTGATCCCACTCGAACCAGACAGAGAACAGATGAAGTTATGTTTTCACCCATATTCATGACCAAGTCAAGTGAAAAGCGATGCCACTCAGTTGACACGAGAGTCGAGAAGATCTGGGTACGAAAGCACAGACACACTTCAATTAGACTTACATATAAGCATAGGACAAAAAATAACATGGCGGATGAACTCAGCAGCAACTCAGCTGTTTCTCCATTTTCAAACTTGAAGATCTCCTCTCACGAAGTCCTCAGGTAAAATAAGTGTAGGATTTTTAAAAGCTGTAAAATATCCTGCTTCACGTAATAACCATCCGCTTAACAGTGTGACAAAGGTCGGGTCTGAAAAGCTCCCGTTTCCGTACGGACCGTACCGGCCTGTTTACAGCAGAGTCGCCTCGTTTTTTCCTAGATAAAACTGGAAAGGCGAGGGCTATCTTCCTCTTTTCCGAGTCACATAGGAAAGATAGAAGCTAGCACAGTAATGCACCTTTCAATGTTAAGCACCAGGGTGGGAGACCCAGGGGAATTTGACATTTTAATGGAAGCTATACTCAAATTCCCTATCCCAGGGCACCTACGTACTTCCCCTCCCGGCATCAAGGGAATATTATATTTTGGGTTCTCTTCCAAGATGTTGGCCATGTCAAATTCCCGACCCTAGGACATTGTGTACCTGTCAAATTCCTTCATAGGGAAAGGCTGTCCATCGCAGTTTCCTGTGAGTAGCCCCCCCCCCCCCCCCCCCCCCCCCCCCCCCCCCCCCCCCCCCC